>OMNW01012054.1:0-25942 GCA_900303245.1 Selene dorsalis | reverse complement strand
AAAAAAAAAAAAAAAAATCAAAGACACATAAACACCTGCACCTAAATCACACAGCATTAAAAACCAGGGAAGCAGCCACATCAAAAATAAAATGCACAACATCTAGAGAAGTAGATGATTCACCAAATAAATGTGGTACGTTTTTGTACAAACAAACAGATTCCGCTTTACATGCAAGTTGACTCATTATTTAACCCAACTGTAACAGCACAAACACTGTTTACATTTCAAATTCATAAGGCACTGTTAAATCTTTGGCAGTCAAATGATATGTTGTACTGAAGAAAAAGGAGTGTTCTTCACATGTAGCCCAGCTTAAAAAAATCTTGCATTTTTCCACAAATACCTGTGTGAAGGATCTTTTCTAAAACTAGAAACTTCCCCAACCAGGCACATGTTTTAGCTCAACGTCAGTCTGTGCTGATGAATAAAAAGGACATTAGAAACATTGCACATCCCCACACCATCTTCTTTACATCTCACACACATGACTGCGACCAGACAAGTGTTTCTGGCTCTCTCTGGGCAGTCGTGTGTTTTGAGGCTGGACCACAGAGCACACTGTGGTGTGAGGCCACTGAAGGTCTCCATAGTGCACAATTAACACCAAATAAACAAAATCACTATCCTTCCCATCATTTAGCACGGTAGTGAGTGAACTGCCATTTCTGGAAATCACTGTTAGGTACACATGGTTTGAGGTGAAGGCTGTCACCCTGAGGCCCTGCCTCCAGGCACATGTGGTGGGAAACAAACTCTGATATGAGGTGCTCCGCCTTCAAAGACACAAAACAGGAAACACAATTAGCGAACGACCCTTCAGCCTCTGAACGTTTCTATTTTCAATACTTTGCTTCTACTGGATTTGACGCGGGCAAATCCTGTTGTGTGATTACAGGGACTATGAATTCCGAAAATGACAGAGTTGTAAATGGGGAAAGAAAAACAAAGACAGCAGACAAAGCAAACGGCACACCCAGAGTCGACCTACCAGGGCTGAGTTGGAGGATTTGTGGAACCAGCGGAGGTCAGGCTTGCTGTTGTCACAGGATTGTAAACCAAAGCTTTCACCTTGGGGAGCGACACACAGGTCCCGTTGGCGAACGTGCCTCATCCAGGTGTAATTAAAGTGCTGTCTCTGTAAACAGAGAGAGAAAAAAGGGGAGTGACAATGACATAATTATGCTTCATGAAAACTGAAAGATGGCTGGCTCAGCGGGGCTGTTCTGACTCCAAGAAGACCACATTGAGAAAGACTTGGTCTCATCTTGAGCACCACCCTTGTTTATCGTGGCTTAGGTCCTTTGGTCTTGGGCTTTAACTTCACTTGTCCTGATCTAAATCTATCCTTGGATATTTTTTCTTTCAGTCATGCCCCCCGTAATTATCAAAACTGCATATTATCTGCATCCTATAAAAGGGAACATCAAAAAATTGTGGAACATTTGCAAATATTTTGGTTAATAAATATTTCATTTACTAAATTAATATTGGGTGTTTGTTGTCAAGTGTTGAATCAAATAAAGATGCCTACCTGCTGACTGAGGTCACATATCTCAAAGGACAGAGAGCCTTTCTGCAGGGAGAGGCATTTTCTCACACCACGATTGAAGACCTGCAAAGAAACATATGATGAAAACAACCGCTTTGTTGCACAATTTGGTTACTTGTTCCTGTTTAAATACTGAAGGCTTTAACAGACAGCTAGTCTTTGTTCCAAATCAGCATAATCACCGTCTCTGTTCACTTTATTTTCATTAAGGAGTTACCAGCAGGGGTAACAATGATTTCATGGAGGGAAAGTATGACAGGTTTTCTTTCTTTTCTTTTTTTTTTTTTTACTGATCATTTAGGGAAATGTAAACAATAACTGAAGTGATCCCAGAGCATGGTGATAACAAGAGACAAGGACACAAACAAATTCAAGTTGCTGTAGGGACTCAACATACCAGGCCTTCAGCTTTGACTAAAGGAGCGTCTATCTCTGGATACACGTTCTCCAGGTACCACTTGAAGCTCTTGCACTTGAGCCTCTTCCTCAGCTCGATCTGCTCGGTGAGGTTGCCGATGTTAACCGCCTTTTTACTCAGCAGGTGGTGGTAGCCGTGACCGTAGAAGAGGTCCTTGTACTCATCCAGCCACACCTCAGCCACCCTCACCAGGTTCCGCTCCACCGTCTTCTGCCTGTCTTTGGGGAACTTGTACGGGTTCTGTCCTCGGAAAATGTGACCTACTCTGGAGCAGGGGATGATCTCGATTTCCCCTCCACACATCCAGATCTGTTCAAATGTAAGACAAGGAGTCATGCGAGAGATGTTCTGTGGACGTCTCAGGCAACCGTGGCCAGTACGAATGAGTGATATACCTTAAATGAAATTTCCATGTTCTCCCCGCCCCACACATCCAGGCCAGGGTCATAGGCACCAAGCTCATAGAAGTACTTTTTGTCTATGGAGAAGAGGCCTCCTGCCATAACTGGACACCTGTCAGATAAAATACATTACTAAAATTAAAATCAGTTAAAAAGTAGTTAAGAAACAAAAATGTTGGAAAAAAAATGTAGAAAAAAAACGCAGGCAGTAAAACAGCACAGAAGAACCTGAGGTACCTGATGGGATCTGAGATGCTCATGTTGTTCTTCTTTATGTACTCATCTGATAATGCGCTCCAGCCAAACACCAGAGGCCACTTGAAAATACCTCTTTGGAAATTGTCAACCAGCATATAACTGAAGAGAAAAAGTCAGAACAGAAACTCCAACATCAAAACAACATTTCCTGATTTGACATTAAGTGTTAGCGTAGAAAACACAATCCCATATTTGGCTTGTGTTTTACTCTGACATGGTTTCAGTCACCTCATGTCCTTATCACTGATGACTTCAATAACTGGACAGGGCACCTTCTTTCGATCCAGGTAGACTCTCTCTAAGAGCGGCTCCAGCCAGCCCACGTTACACTCGACATGGGAGTCGAGGAAGGTGAGGACCTCACCTACATTAGAGGGAAGCAAACATCCGGCTGCAGTTAAACAAACAGCCACATCTGCATTTAAACAGTGCAACCCTACAACGCTTGTCAAAGAGTTGTTTGACAGGCAGGTGCTTGTTAATGTATGTAAATAATGTGCATAACAGTTTATACACCAGAGAGCAGGCGTTGCTGCTCTCTGTTATGTTTCAGTACTGTGTTTGTTATTACATAATCTGAGTTACTTTGTGTGTAATGCAGAAGTTGTAGTTCTACTTTAAACTACTAACTACTTTAAACTTTTAAAGTCTGTAATTAGGTTGTGAGGTGCATTTACATGCGTCTTTATCTCAAACTCTCATTTACAAAACAAGGCCTAAGAAGAACTGTATGTCTTATTGTAGCACATTTTTACCCACATCATCATGACTAATGAGAGACACTCGTCCATAGTGTATATATATATATGTGCGCGTGTATGAACAAGATATCATAGATGAGTAATGACAGCAGTAATTACCTTTGGCAGCAGCTGCTCCTGCCAGCCTGGCCCTGATCAGACCCTGACGCTCCTTCAGACGAATGATTCGCACTTTGGGAAACTTGGCCATGTACTCATCCAGTGGTGCCTTCAAGTGTTCTGTCGGAGCAAACGTGATACAAGTTCTAACATGTCATTTTACAACATCGGCAAAGTAACAAAGGAAACATACAGCACTTACAAATACTGATGTTAAACAGGTTTCAAATAATGGGTGAGGACTGTTTTGTGTGTCATGTACAACTAAAACAACTGGATTTATCAGACTGATTGAATGTCTATGAATTCATGATAAAATACTAACTTAGCAAGAATGCCAAAAATGCTGTAGCTTCAGCTTCTCAAATCTGTTAATCATGCTAATTTCCTCAGTTTTATAGAACAAAAAAATAAAAATTTGTGCTTAAGTTGTGAAAACAAAACACCAGTAAAGGTGATTGCTTCTTCTAAACACCAGCCAAAAGAGATAACTTGCCCCTATTTATAAAACCCTTGATCTCTTTTTGTTATTAACAGGAGACTTGTGGTGTTTGTGGTGACCAGTCACAGTAATAATCACTACCTTTGGTGCTGAAATCATCCACCAGAATGATCTCCTTGAGGAGGTGTGGTGGGGATCTGTTGAGCACGCTGTGCACGGAGCGGAGGAGCGTGGACCACACCTCATCCACGAAACAGAAAATCACACTGGTGGAAGGTAAATCATCGTGGACCAGACTCTGCGCGCACCTGAAAAACACAGCAAAAACAACCACTGAAGCTTCGCAATCACCTGCTGGAACAAGTGAGAGGTTTACATGTGCAGGAAAAACAAACAAACAAATAAAACGACTCACGTCTCAGGCCTGGTGTCTGGGACGGCACGGTCCACTGGGATCTGGTCACTCAGGTAGACGTTAAAATGCCCTTCGTCCCATCTCCTCCTCACCTCTGCGTCTTCGTTAATGCCAACGAGTGCCGCCTGACCGAACTGCCCCACAGCGTTGGGATCTCTGGGAGCGAGAGTCACATCCAGAGAAAGCACCTTGTGGACACCTGGTTTTCTGTCAGTGGTGGAGTTACCCTTGATTACGGGTTTCAGGGTTTCCTTCGTTGCATTTAGATCACTCTTGTAAATGATCCCGACCTGTTGCTTCTCCTTGTCAATGTTTATCTCCTTCTCTTTTACATCCTTGTCCAGAGGTTTGGATGTTGTTTTATCAGGGTGTGCCTCCATGGCCTGATGTTTGCTCCCTTTTGTTTCAGTCTTGTCGGGTTTGTCTTTGACTTTTTCTTTTGTTTTTGAGTCCGTGTCGTCCGGAGAGCTTTGTACAGCTTCTCTAGCTTTAACAGGCTCTTTCTTTGAGGTCGGTGCAGGAGCGTGTTTGTGTTTCTGAGCACCTTGTGACTTCTGTGTTACTACAGGCGCTGTCATTCGATTAGAGACATCTATTACTTCATTTTTCTCAAATTTTGTCCCATTCAGATCCAAAACCACTGCTTTTTTCTTTGCAGGGTCGCTGTGTTTTGATGTGACATTTTTCAGTGCAGCTCCTTCTTGATGTTCAGAGACCACAGATTTCTCTTTGGGAAGATGATTTCCCTGATGCTGAAATGAGTCCCTCTCCTTGTCCCCCAGCACTTGGTCACGCTTCCTGCCTCCCTGTCTGTACACTTGGGACAGTTTGATGCTTGAACTGAGTGGTCCTTTCCCCGCATTTGTGGCAACCGAGTCCACCCTCTGCACCGGGTGTTTAAACCCCCTGTTGGTCAGCTGTGTGGCCCTGGCCTGCTTCCTGACGACCTCCCTCTCCTTTATCACCCGCTCCTTCAGCAGCTGACTGTTCACGTCGTTTATGGATATGCGGAGTGCAGCCATGTCAAACAGGAGCCAGATGACAGAGGCGACGAACACGAAGGCGAGTACCCTCCCACTCCCCCTCAAGTATCTCCTAACCTTCATCATTTTCCAGACTGGTCCAAAAAAAAAAAAAAGGGAGGGTAGAGGGTCAAATACAGAAAATGTCACGGTGCTACAACACAGCGTGGGCCACGTCTGGGTTGAAGGCAAACTTTCCCTGGCTTTGGAGAAGTTAGCTGCCTGCGTGGCATGCTATAGACACGGAGCAGCAGCGGCGGTTAGTAGTATCAGTCAGTCATATATACAGCAGCCTCTCACAACCCATGGCCCAGCGACAGTAGTACAATGTACAGCTGGTTGTGTGTCCATACCGTGTCGCTGCGGTCACGTCCAGCCGCCTGGAGACATTGTGTTTGCTTCGGTAAGAAAAAAAAAAAGAAAAAAAGCACCAACTCTTTCTTCCCCGGAGATGAGACACTTGGTTAAAGTTGATAACGTCGTTGCTCAGGTGTCCACGCCACAACTTTGACTTGACGAGACTTTTGTATGAGGACGTAGCGACCCACTTCCACCTTGTCAGTAAACTCTGATTGGACACTTTGACAGGGAAGTGTCGGGTGGGCACGAGCTGACGGTAAGCTAGCCCGAGAGAAGCAAGAGGATACAGGAAGTGCGTTGACTTACCTTCAAAATAAAACATTTAAACTGCAGTTTATATGTATATCAATTTATCTCTACAGGTAAATAGGCCAAATTATTATTATTATTAATCTCCCATGATTAAGAATGAACCCCCGAACCTCAAGTCAGCACAAATCACTGAATGCCCCAAAACATATTTTTATTGCTAATATTATGATGATTTTAGTTTGACTTAAGTTCTCCATGAATTGTCTCAAATAAAACCTTGAAATTCTTGTATACAGATATTCAAATGTGGGGCTGACTGTTCAGTTTTGATGTACTTGTCACAGAACCTTGATAAAGACAAGATGAATTATTTATCGTATTTATTTATCGGTGATTATGAACTTTTTTTTGCAACCACTATCTGAAAATCTCAGCCTGGTTCCAGAGAGCAGTCGTGAAAACTAATTTAAACATTTGTAGTTTAGCCACAACTTAGCAAACTCTAGAAAAAGACGTGGTTTCATATTGTTAACTGCTGTGTCCACGTGTCAAAGTAAATGTAATGTTTCCCTTTAGTGACAGCTTTATTTTGTAGTTACTAACCGGAAGCGCTATCTCAGTCCAGAAGAATTTCAGGTTCGCGTTGACTTCAGTTAAAAAAGCTTGAAATACCGTCGTCAAACACAGAGCTGCTGGGCTAGACGCGTGTGTTCAGCGTCCATCTAAAAAGGGCCTGATTTTCCTGCTGTGGTTGTACTGGTGTAACCTCTGCTGTCGTCAAACCTGTTTTACTCAGTGCAGGTGAGTTTCTCTGAACCACATGGAAACACAAACCCTCACAGCGCAGTGAAAGTGGCTGAAGTGGGAGCTGATGTTGATCTAAATCTTCTTCCAATATTATTTTTTGTCAATTGACCACCTATGTGATTCATTTCAAATATAAAATTAATAATTGAATAATAACAATTGAAAAACAAAAGTGTAGGCTCGGTTTCACAGCTTTTCAAAAATTGCTTTCTCAGCTGGTCAAAATGTTATTCGCTGCTGTTTTGTTAAAGGTGTATAATAAGCAAAGTTTCATCTTCTAACAGTTATTTTCATTATTGCCTGATGAGCAGAGCATTAAGCCTAAACAACTGATAGACAGAAATCAGTTTCCAGGCCACACTGACATGAGCAGAGGTGTTGTTTCAGCAACAGCCCAAATTCCAAAAGATCTTAACTTTAGGCCCTCGTGTAGGATTAACTAGAATCAGGAATTGGTGGGTATTCTTGCTTAAAATAAATAATCAACCAAAATAAATGTAGGTTATTGATCATCTTATAGTTTCCGCTCCATCTTTGAGTTTTTTGCTGCAGTATTTGGAGACAATTTAATCAGTTAAAGAGTTATTGCAGGTTTCATTTGGATCTACATTCAGATTATGGAAAACCTACTGATGACATGAACCACTAAGAACAAAAACAAAACAAAACACCTGGAAAAGGATGACAACCCCAGAGTGATCCCATACTGTTGACAATTTATGCAATTGTTTTGTAAATTGTAGTTTTTTCCCCAACACCTTTGGTAGCAAAATATGCACACTACTATGAATAAAAACAATAGATTCCCTAGCGAACATTTTAGTGTGATTACCAATACTCTAAAACACACGTGGGCACACATGCACAATCACATTTGTAAAACCCGTGTTACTGTCACCATTAGGCAGTGATTAGTGAAGGCGGCGACAGGTTTTCCTCTTCATCAGCAGGCCTCTCCTGGGAGTCCCATTGGCTCCATCCTGCCTATTAACAGTCCCCAACATGAGGAGGGAGGGCAGTGGTACCTCCCATGGTGGCTGCCCTTAGCCCCACTACACACGCTTTCATTAGTGTGTTAGCTAAATGATTGGCCTCGGGATAGCCCCCGAGCTCTGCAATGCATGTGTTAGCTTATATGTTGCATCCATGGGGCAATTTATTAATTTATTCATCCATCTCTGCATTCACATTCAGTGATGCCATCATTTGGTAAATTTGATTTGTGTTTTCCCTGAACTGATGGGCCACAGGGTTAGAGCGAAACACGACAGAGGTGAAAGAGCAGAGAGAGTCAGTCACCAGTGTATACAATGTCTTCCACAGCGGCAGTTTTTTTTCACGCGGATGTGTAAGTCTGATTTCTAGGATTGTATATTGCTTGTTTTAGTCTTGAATTATTGGTCAGACAAAACAAGCGTTTTCAAGCAAATAAACATTTTTAGACATTTGATTGACCAAATTATTCCTTACGAGAATAATCAATAGATTAATTTATATGAAAATAGCTGTAAGTTGCCTTTGAGCAGTTTATAGTGTATTGCGTTGATATATTGTAGTAGCATCTAAATGTTGTCCCTGCAGCCTATTAAGGTTCTCTGAGGGGAAACACCAACTGAAAAACAGTTTAGATCACGGCTAAAGATCATTGAATGTGTCATATTGAACTATGGGGCATTCCTTTATTCTTTAGTTGTGCCTGTTGACCTCAATATAAAAGAGTGGGATGAGTATAAGAACGTGTAAAATGCTTCCTTTATCAGAAATATTGTTTTGTTATGTTGTGAATGAGATCAATCTTAGTGTCTGTAATACCCACAACTCCAGTGCTCAATTCAGTTCAATTCATTTTACAACATAAACTACATTATTTCAAGGCACTTTACTGGGTAAGGTCAAGACGTCACAATACTGTAGAGAGAAACCCAGCATTTCCCATAACGAGTGAGCACTTGACAGTGAGAGTACAGGAAGAAACCTCCAACAGAGCCAGAAGCAGAACCAGCAGCCATCATAGAGTGGTGGGACTCACACTGGCAAGAAAATTAAACATGTAATCCAACAAGCATGAAAAAAAAAAGAAGCTTTTTTGTCACCAATGACATCTGTAACATAAACCGACGAGGCGTTTCTCACCAAAGGGATTACACAGAATGAAGGCAAATGGAAATCTTGTATTGACACTGGCATGTGTGAAATGAGTTAAATGTACTTGTATGATATCTTTAGAACATGGTAATTAGACCCTGGAATTAAAATTACAACAGTTGGTCTGTGTAATTTACATAGAGGTCATGTTGTGCTAATATGGGACTCGTTGAAATAGACAGCCAGCAACAATATGGTTAAGTCTGACCCACTGACATTTCCAGCTCCAAATTATGCACATTGTGTGAATTAAATTAATTAGAGAATTCATTAAGAAATATGGCTTGCGGAAACGAGTATTATATTTAGTTATGTGATGTAATTTTCTTTCATTGTTAAAGCTAATTTGTTTCATAACAGTTCCTGCGGTAGTTTCCCCCCTGTACTAACTATGATATATGTAATTTGTTAGCCATTTAATTAATTATGATTAGAATTAGTGAATGTACAGCTTGTTTTGACAGATGGTTCCCATCAGGGAGACCTTTGCACAATTAACTTATAATCAATTACGTCCCATTTTTTTTCTGTTTGTTCCATCTTGAAGTTTGTGAGGAAAATATCCACAACATAGGCCTATGCATCAAATGACTGCTTTACTGTGAATACATCAAATGAGCAATTATCTGTAATTTGCCCAATGGTACAAAGGAGACAAACAACTTTGATTCATTTCATGCTTTGTGAGATACCTGCGAGCTATAACGCGTGGATCGCTCACTCAGTGACCGTTTCATCTGTGTTTAATTGTTCTGTCTAGTGACTTATCTCCTTCTGTTTGATGCATTCATGGGTTTCTCAAGTCGTGAATGTTTTTCCCTCTGAACGAAAGCACTGTAAAATATTTATTGATTGCTTTATTGCATATTTGGCCTCACTGCAGATTTGACTTTTTTTTTCAAACACACCCTGTGTAATGATATTCCAAGTGATTAAATGAATGCTTTGTTCTTCCCTGTTGATTTATTATCTGTTGCCACATATCTTATCATTTATCCTTGTATATCAACACAGGCATTCAGATTGCCAGACCTGTAAAAGTAAAATCTGGGTCTTGCTGTACCTGCTGTAGTCCACAAGATGGAGCTTTAGTTCTGCTCATGTCCTCCTCCCGTGCGTCTGCTGAGATGAAGGTCCTCCTGGGTCCCTGGAAGAATCTGCTACAAAGACTCCTGTTGTTTTATTTCCTCTGCAATTTCTGTATATATGTATATAAGTTGAAAACATAATAAATCAAGTTTATAAGGTATTGACCCGTACCAATGAAATAATATTTGTTTTTAATGGCCACAGAAAATTTGTGTAAATCTACCATAATCACAAGACATATCATCAATGTTATGACGCAGGTGTAGGCGCTTTCTTTTATATTACGGCACACGGCTCTCATGATTTATCTGATTATTTGGTATAAGCCCTGGTGTTTATAGCAAATTCAAGGCTATTTTCTTCACTAATTTTGTTCATTTCTTGCTTTTCTTCAGGCTTGGAGCAGAGGAAACCATTGACCTTCTGCAGAGTACAGGTAGAAAATCCTGTTTTTTGACTCTGCATTTTGCCAGGAAAGAGAGAGGAGATAGAAACAGCTTAAATAAGAGTCTGATTTAGTGCCGATTGCTGTATATTTTGCTGTTAAATGAATCATTTGAGAATTATAAATAAGCATTAAACATCCGGAAAATAGTTGTGCTCATTTTGCAGTTTACAAACTCATAGAATTTCATAGCAGAAGTCTCTGCATCGCAGATCAGGCTCTGACTCAATTCAGCTTTGTTTTGTAAAGGCAAAATTTTGACCAAATAAGTTGAATTATGTTCTTGCTTAAATAGTCCACAGCCTTTATCATTTTTTCCCCAGGTGACATGAAGGTGATACTGATTTGGCTCCCACTGGACATGACTTAATGTCTGACATAAAAAATAACTACATAATTTGTCTCAATCCAGAGGGCTGACTTGGCATGGGCTGCAGCAGTCCTAAATGTCACCCTATAATGAGTTCTGGCCAAAGGTACACAGTTAGGACAGTGCCCGCTGGCACCTGGGATGCCCACTGGCTAGCTTTTTACCCCACAGCCATTTGGACAACCCCAGTTTTCTTTGTGAACGCTGCCGTACACGATTTGCATCCGAACAAAAAGTTTTAGTATTGTGAAGTTTCATTTTACCCTGGCAGTGGAAGACAATAGAATATGTTTATTTTATAGTGCTAAAAGAACAAGAGCAAAAATAATATATGATATATTTAAAAAATACAGTATAAAAGTGTAAATAAAAACCTGGTGGTCTCTTTAGATCACACAGATGTTAAATAGATCTCTCTTTTAATCATACAAATTGGAGAAGAACATGTAGAAATCTATATGTTGTCACATGCTCTAACTTTCGATGGCTCGCTGGTGCTCAGTAGTAAGTTCTACGTAGAGAATGCATGGAGGACTTGGCCTGAAATTATTGCCACAATCATATAACGCTCTGAACGATCCAACAACTTGCCGCCTTCTCAAAATGAATGCAGGAAGACTTTCAGTTTTGAGGAACTTGACTTCTTTTGTTTAACTGGTATGAGACCTATTGGCAACACGCTGGGTTTATTATCTTACAAAGGAACAGGAGATGAGGGAACATTGTATCTAAATTAACTTTTTCTATTTCCCGGTGAATGAAATCAATTCCATCCTTTTATGTTACTTTTCATCTGCCTTTTGTCTTGTTGCGGAATCTTTTCTCTTTCTCTCTCATTCATCTGTTTTGCCCTTTCCTTGATCTGATAGCATTAAACATATAATTAAGTCATAAAGGAGGGGACTGATGAGTGTAGCAGATGGTAATTGCGTCCTACATTTGAATGAAATGATATGCATTGCTACAATTTACAGCCTTCGCCTCATATTTTATTCAGCAACCTTTTATCTCTTTTCCTGCAGAATTATTCTGCAATAAATTTAGACATCTTATCAATAGCTGGAGTGATAGTGGCAGAAACATGGAAAAAATGAGCCTCTGCCGTTTTATGCTGTTTAAAATAATTTTCCATAATAAAGGAGCTATCAGAGCTGCTCTATCACTGTAGAGGGGTGGATGTTCCTATTTCTAGTAAGGCTGCCCCTGGTTTGTGGACAAGCTGTCACTCTCCTGTATAGTCTGAAGACATGTGAAAGAAAAGAGGGAGATGGATTCAGTCAAGTTCAGCTGAGGTTCCTGAATCTCGCAGAGGGAAATTAGACAAGTGTAGTTAGTCCCAAGTTATTTTACGTTTTGCCTACCTGAAATACTTGCTGTTTGATGAGATACATAGGTTGCATGAAACTGTAATATGAACACCCAAAAAGGCCATTTTGGTGGTATTTTGTAAGGAAACACACCTACAGACCCCAAATAAGAGTGTAACTTTGACCTTTTGCCTGTTTTGAGGTTGTTATTACTATACTAGGTGTTTCTAATATTTCATCCTCCATGTTCATAATAGCATCATAAAGCACAGCTTCCCAAACTGCCTTAAAGTTGAGTCTAAGCCTCTCAAAAGCCCTCAAGAACATTATAACTTCCATAATGGTAGGTCTATTGCTTTACACTGTGTTAGTTTTAGCTAAATGCACCTAATAGTGAATATATTTACCAGTATGTAGGAGTGAAGATGACTGTGCCAAGCTGGCTTTCTGCATTTCTCTTAGTCATAGAGACTTAGAATACAGCAGAAAAGCTTGATGCCAAAACAGCCAGTCAAATGGATTATGGTTGTTGCCCTATAATTACTCTACTTCATGCCCAGGTAAATTTTGTACATGAAAACAGCACATTAGCAGAAGCGTAGGTGCACCGCTTTGTCAACCAACACTCAGACGGGTCCCTCCTTCACAGGATCATTCGCACCTACTTCCACATGAAAACTTTGCTCCTGTAATGGCAATAAGTAGAACAGTTTAGTGGAGACATGCCAGAAGGAGCTTTTTGTTCCACTGACATGCTTTCCTCTCACCAGTCCCCAGTGAAGTGCTGGACTCCACTGATATTTGAGAACTGGTAGCTGGGGTGATATAGGTTTAATTCTCATGTTACCCCCGACCTGCCAAGTACAGGCATCTGGTGCCAGCTGGAAGGCTTTCATATGTTGGTGTGCGAGGGTTGGGGGGGGTATTAGCAGGGGCAGAAGAGAGGAGGGCAAGTATACAGTACATACACAAGTGTCTCTAGACCTTGAAGGTGCTGCAGAAGTGCTTTCCACATGTAGACACCCCAGGCCCTTAGCGTTTAGTCATGATGCAGGTCCATTACCTTTAAGTACAAGTACTTATGTTTGGTCGCCTGTTTTTACAGTCCTTCTAGCTTGAAAGGAATCTACCCGGGGTGACCCAACTCTATTTATTGATGCTTCCTGAGTTTCCACTTGCTGGTAATAGACTGGAAAACACAGATAATGTGTTTGATCGATCAACGAGAACAAATTTCATTTGTTGGGATCAATAACAGTTTACAGTTGACAGAGCCTACATTTATTTGAGCTTTTTGATTGAAGCTGTCTTGGCAGGGCAGCAATGTGAGCCACTCCAGGCTGGGCCTATGTGGCAAGCATGGACTCTTCTGTTCCATTATTGCCAGCAATCTGTATTTAAAACTAATATCAGTGTGTGCTGCATGGCTTGGGGCAAAAGGCACCAAACCAATCTGATATACAGCATGTGTTTCTTTTCGGTTCCTTGTGATGTGAATTAGAATGTGAAAAATAACAATTCCCTTACATTTTTCACTGGTATCCATTTTTTCATTTGAGGGTGTAATGATTAGATTTTTTCCAGCAGCATGATTTGTATTATGTTTTCACTGTGTTCAAAACGTAATAGAAAAGTGATGTGGAACCAAAGGGAAAAAGAGGAAATTAACTGACGTGCAGAAGAAAGACGTTTCCATGGCTCAACCTTTTGCAGTTTTCTTCATGTTTCTGCTTTTCATGATCATGCTCTGTGGTACGCCCTGAAGACATGAGAGCCCTTGCTCTGTGTCACACAGTTCCAGGCCAGGCCGCTACCTTCTGCACACACAGACAAAACAGCATGAGATGGGAAGTCCACATGGATAAACATTTACTATGGCAGGTGTTGCTTCAGGCAAGTGCTATTCAGAGGGAATTTACTGTGTATACCGATGTTACGGCAATAATCTTCTTATAGAGGTGTGTTTGCAAAGGTTTTTACTCTAGTGTAGTAAACCGGTTCGTGTTGGACTCAGCATGAAAGGCTACACGTGGATGCATGAACATTTATTGTATTTTACCAAAAATTAAAGATAAACCAGCCAACCCTGGTATGTTTGACTTATTCTAAAGAAATGTCAAGAAAAGAGCCAACCACGAAATTGGTAGGTCACACATCCTGTTGTAAATACTATTCGAGAGTGGTATGAGTGAATCAACACAAAGTTGTGCAAAGTTGGCTGATAGTTCTCTGTAGGCATGTCACTGTAAAAGATCACTTTTCATTAATATTATTATAAAAATATAAACTTTGGGGTGTAGATTTTTCAGTGTATACCAATATCAGCATGAAAAATATGAAATAAATCTGCCATCATGTTGAACAGTTCACATAAATAAACCCTTTCTAACCCTTAACATTTGCCTTTACTGTGTAACCCCGTTCATGACTCCAGCACTGTAGACTCAAAGTATAAGAAGTGGTGTTAATGTTGCTGCTGGCGAAGACGGCGCCTTTTTGCAGCCTGTCCTTACTGCAGGCTCCGTGTGTGACTGCTGTGCGGCTGTATTCACCGGGAAGGGCATGGACTTGGATTGGAGGACAATGCATAAAGACTGCTGGTCCCTATGCCTTAGATTTGGCACAGGTTAGGGAGAGGCATGAGATGCATATTGTTTGTGTTCATTTGAATAAGGACAAATGTCAGATTTCCATGGCTCCGGGCAGCTTGTATGTTAGATGATCAACTCTTTTGGGCCCCTGGATGTGGGGTCATCAGTAACGCTTCCAGGTCACTGTCACTGCATGCCGGTTTGGGGCCATAATTGACCTTTTGACAGAGCGCAGGGAGACAGCCTTTCTCTGAGGGCAGGAATAATCACTTTAGATTTACTTGTGTGCTGTGCTCCTGTTGGCTAATTAAAATGTTTGTTCCATTAAAAAATTAATTTGTGATCTAATAAAATCATGTTATAGTTATTTCTTAATAGTTTTTTTATATGTTGTGGTTTAACAATTATGGCTACCTTTTAAAACATCCGCTTATTAAATATTGATATTAATCAATGGCATGCCATTGATCTTTTTCTGCATGTGAAAGTAAATTCGTTGCATAAAATTACGTGTTTAATACCATGATGAAAGCTTTCTGTGGCTACAAACATGACGCGAGTGTGCACGTCACTCATTTCCAATGTTTTTCAAGACTTAAAGTGAGTCAGTCGTCATTTATACTTTCATATATTTAGTTAACATTTCTGTTCTGTGCGAACAAATGAGTCAGTACCTCTCATGGCATACTGTAAAAGTGCCATCATTCCCTGTTGTTCTTCTGTGTGTGGCTGCAGAGAAAGGTTGAACACAGCCCATATCCCATAAACCCTTGAGCTCCCTCAGGCTTCTTTCCGGTCCAGGATCTCCAAAGAAGCGTGCGTTTACCCTTCACTGTGCTTGTTATTCCTCACAACATAGCACCCACGGCCATGTCTCTGTCTTCATAGCCCTTAACACTAACTTTCATTCACACCATGTACTCTGCTTATATAGGGTACATAATTTTTTTACCCCCACGCCCCCCCCCATCTTGCTTGTTCCTAGGCCTCTTAAATTAATTTTACTCTGCTACTCTTCCCTCTCCAGCTGCTTCATGTTCTAATTCATCTTATCCTTCAGTACCACAATGAACTACTTGGTTTCTGAGTTCTAACATATTGCTAAAAAAAAACTCCCTGCTACAGAGTCTTAGCTCAAACATTATGTATCAAATCCAGCTGCATGAGTCTGAGTGTGGAAAAATGCTCCCAGCATCTTTGCTGGGATCTTGAGAGTATTTACAAAAAAAGCAGCAAGAATGCCAAGGGCCAAGCCTTTGAGACCAGGGTATTACATTATTAATTAAAATACAAGTCGCCTTGTTGCCCATGGGTATACAATGTAACACACTTGATTGAATCGGGTAGTGGCAACCTAGGCCTTTTGTATTTTGCGCTTGAAGGGACGAGAGAAATTTGAGCTCGGCTGTATTACTCTACACACAAAAACATGTTTTGAGAAACGGTTGTGAGCTGTCATTGAAAGCTATGGCAGATTTAAAATGCGTTTAAATTCTCAGGCAGGGGCTGGACTTGATCCATCAACTAACTTCATCCTTTTATAATGTAGAGAGTTTAAATAGCTGATTTAAAAGCGTTAACAACAGTGCATTTCTTTAGTTAACAAATAGCCACCCCTGTTCAGTACAACAAGAAACAGTGAACAATTAGAGTAAAAAAAATGTCAAAAACAGTATTTTTGGAGCATCTACTCATCCATAGATGGGTTGGTGGATAAGTTAAACATATTCAGATATGATTACCAACCTAAACTTATTCA
The DNA here is from genome assembly GCA_900303245.1 of Selene dorsalis. Lineage (NCBI taxonomy): Eukaryota > Metazoa > Chordata > Actinopteri > Carangiformes > Carangidae > Selene > Selene dorsalis. Next base: position 9,449 of record OMNW01012054.1, on the reverse strand, counting down.
TCAACCACTGTCCATGAGTCCATGTGAGATTCTGTCATTAAAAAGAAAAATATTTCTGACCAATAGAAAATTCTCACAATCGAAAGGGTGAAACCAAACCAGTGAATAAAATCAAAATAATTAAAATTTGATTATCAGAGATCATTAGTTTCAGATTGTTTTTTCTTGTTATTTTTTGGTTATACACAGACACTGAGTGTTATTCAGTCACCTCATCAGGCTGTTCTTCTCATGAAACCTTTTTATCACAGTTTATCACCACACTGATTATTTTAACAGATTGGTTCGTAATTACAAATCACAACTCTTTTGTATAAACCACATACACTGAGAATCATAAACTTTAAGAGCCTAGTTTTTGCAGCTGTCACAAAGCGATGAGACCAGGGTTAGAAGGTTAACATGCTCATGTTAGTAGAGGAAAAGATCTGACTGAGAAAATAGTTCAAATTAGTGTTGCTTTCCACTGATACATTTTGATGCTGAACTTACATTGTTTCTGAAAAACAGCTGTTACCTATAACATAGGCTATATGAAGCTTGATATCTTGGGGTGTTAGTCTCCGCTTCTACCACCACCATGGGTCAGCATATGCTAGTAGCTTTTGCTGCGGGGTCAATCATTAGATGATACCATCACTCCTCTTTGTGAATCAGCTTGAAGTTAAAATCCATGCATCATCAAAAAGACTTGCCAACCAAAAGTGTATGAATACCTTGTGTAAGCTACTTTCGTTTACAATCCAATATTCTTCTAATTATTTCTGTCCACATTTTTTCTTCAGTAAGGTGTCTATTTATTTCATCCACACATTATTGGCTGTATTTGTCATAAAGTGAAGACAAACTGAATTGAGTCCTCTCTCATCCTCATTAAGGCTCTGCTCTACAGAAGTGTGAATATGTAATCTTTTAATAAGCGCCCTGACAGAATAAAGTTGGTTCCACTTCTTTTAGTGCTGGGGTGGGAGTGGTAATGGCACCCAATACTGGACAAAAGGTAACCATAATGAGTGTTGGTGTGTGTGTGTGTGTGTGTGCATGTGTCAGATGGAGAAAGAGACAGGAAAAAGATTGTGTGTGTGCATGAGAAAGAGAGAGGGTGAGGGTGAGAGAGAGAGGGAGAGAGACTCTGCATGTGCTTGGCTATTTCAAGAGTGAACATCTGGAAAAAAACAGGAAGTGGAAATTTTCAACTGTGCTCCTTTTCTAATTTGAATTTCTCCTCTCTTCTCCTATCCTCTCCTCTCCCTTGATTCCTACTGACCTCCAGTCTAGGTCTGTTAGATGTAGTCCAGGTCATAGCAGACAAACGAACAATGGAAATATCAAAGCCAGCCCAAGGCCCTTACATTCGGTTTTGTGCTCCAGGTAATCACAGTGTGTAGATCAGTGCAGAGCACAGCTGAGGCCTTGTCTTCTCCTTAGCCTCAGTCTTTTACTCCTGTGTCGTCTTTGATGCTGAATTCAATGTCTCTATTCCTTCTCACAAGCAAATCACGAGGTTAATTATGTCTTAACACAGTGTGGCTACTAATATCCCAAATGCCTAATGAGATTTCATTAATTGAAATAGTGTTGTCAGTCTAATGACAATGTATATGAAGTGAATGGAGCGGCTGAGAGCCGTGTGATGATGTCTATCCATTAGACATAGACCTGGATCCACCTTGAAACAAAGTGTCTGTCAGTAAAGCAGCCGAATTGTGTGAGATCGTGGCTGGCTTGTTGAGCGTGTGATGTTCTGAAGTGTATCGAGAAGCACAGCTGAGTGAGTCGAATAGTCTGTGGTCTATTGATAACTCGCGCCTGTTTTAAAATCCTGGCACAACAATGCAACTCGGGCCTTGTGTGCTCCACTGAGCAACAATACCTTCTCTCACTGGCAGCTTCAGCGTAACGATGACAAACAACAATAAAGGAGCTTTCTTTTTTTTTCATGGGCCTCTCATTCCTGGCACCTTTTGATAAGAATATTTTTTTTAAGTTTATCCAGAGATATACTTTATGTTTTTATTGGAAATAATTATTTGTGAATTGTTTTAGTTGTTATTTAGATAAACAAAGACACATGGTCAAGGGAGATAAATAGCCAGCTGCTAAAAGAAAAGACACAAAGGCTCACTTTGCAGAGAGACACTATCTTTATTTCTATCTCTTCTTTTCTGCTTTCTCCACTGCTATCTGCCCACCTCCACACACACACACACACACACACACACACACACACTGACTTTCTTCATTTCTCCGGCCTCGTTCCTCTCGCTGTCTGTCTCAGTGTGTGTATAGAGCTGGTTGGCTGGGCTGGTAGCTGGGAGGTATGGTGGAGTGTAAGCAGTGTTGATGTGGATGGCCCCTGGTCAGAGGCCAGGGCCTGGCTGTTAAAACGCAGCCTCTTTTGTGCGTCAGAGCCAGCATTGCCAGTCCTTTTCCACCCCTGTCGCTAGGGGTGGGGAGGCATTTACCCACCGCGTGCATTCATTCCATTGGCATTGCTTGATGCAGGGCTAAATGGCATTGTTACAACGCGTCTCTGAGAAGTGTTGACAGGTCCATATGCTAATTTTAATGAATACAAGGGAGCTGTGGTTTTATTCACCTCAACTCAGCTGCAGAATCCTATCTGCATCTAGTCTGGCAAATATAATTGCAGCAAACTCAAATGAGCTCATTAGGAAATGTATTGAATTTACACATTATTTCCAGTAGTTAAGCTGAGTTATTTTCCCTAAGGACTCAATTACATACTCATTTGTGACTCAGGTAAATGGCTTTCTGTGTGTGACTTTTTCAACTGCAAAATTGTAGTCACTGAATAATTTGTAAGAAAGCTGTTGTACAAGCACATCTATTGACATTCATTTGTGTGAGGATTTCAAAATGGGGGGAAGAGGGGGGAAAAAAAACTGCAGACAAGATAACTACTCGCTTTTGTTCCCTTATTCACTTCATTTGATTAACTCATAACGTTTTATTCACTTGTGAATTATTTGAACATGCGCTCATTTGTCTTCAGTGGGTTTCCGTGTAATGTTTTTGTTCACAACAGCCCTGTTGTCTTTCCGCCATGTGATTTCATCAGGGAGCGTCTAGCTGAACTTTATCTCATCAAAAGTGCAAGAGCAAGTCCTTTTTTTTCACAATGGAAGAGGGACAGAACGACACAATCTAAAAAAGACCCGGTGAGTCAGGGTTCAGTATCAGGGATTATGCCAGCCTACTGCACTCTGAAATGAAAGTGAACATTCATCGAGTGACTCACTTCTTGAACCATGTCCTCGCTGAGCCACAATGAAGAGATTGTTGGAGGAGCGGACATGGTGTGGAAACTATGTGACAAAGAGGAGGGCCCAAAATTCAAATTGCTCGTCGAATTGCTGTTTGTTCTGTGTGAAAATGGCCTGACTCGCTGGAAAACAACAAAGAATTTTGGATGGGTAAGCATAAGCGTTTCCACAGAGCTTTGTATTGGCTTGTGCTGGATGAACTAAAGTGACTGTCTCTTGGCAGAGCTCCCAGGAGCACATTGAAGATGTGTTTCAGGCAGTTGTAGCCGACTTCAGTAATCGAAATGTGCTACTGATGTCTGGTATGCATGATATAATGATCCATAACTTATGTGTGATCTCTTCATGATTGGAAGAGTGGTGTACTGCAGGGAAACAACTGGACCGTCCATGCTAAAGGTCTCTGCTGCTTTATGGGATTGTTCGCTTTGGAGAGTGACAGAGGAAATTGTGGAGAGGATGACCTGTCATAAAGGTCATTCTCCAAATTCATATAAGCACATGGCCTACTCTGCACAGCACTGAGCCAGCAAGCTTTTCCAGGCTATATTACATTTCTGGGCACCTCTGTATTGTGATGTTATGGTGGTGCGGCCGGTGCTGTGAGTGCTGGCTGTCTTCGCCCATGGAGTGGCCATGAGGGGAGTGGGACCGGTCCTACTGCTGCCCTGGCCCCCGGAAGCCTGGGTCCAAACACATCCTCTGCACTCAGCTGTAAATATCACCAACAGCTGGTGGCACGCAAGTTAGTCGTGCTTAACAAATTACTGGCCTACATGTGGAGGGGCAGTGGGCTTCACTTGCCTCCTTGCCAACCAAGAGGCTGCACAAATGCAAACTGGTTTAGGGGGTCAAGTTAAAAGAAAATCATTCAAGCACATAGCGAGATTTTATTAGGTAGAAATCTATAGAGAGATATCTGGGCACTGTTGTCCCACATGGTAGATAAAGCACACAGCAGTGATCTCTATTTGAAGACACTTTCCAGTTAAAAACAACAGAAGGTCAAACTTTTTGGAATCACAAACCTGTTTGATCCCACCTCATCTCAGCTCCCACTCCTCGTAGACACAGAGCTCTGTTTAGAGAGATAGGAATTATCAAAGTCACCTTTGAGCTCAGTAGCCCGTCTAGTGCTCATGGTATCACACATAATGACATTCAGTGTAGCCCAGATCACGTTTATGATAGCATATTTGATACAGCTGTACACCAGCAAAGAATAACGCAGCCTAAAAGAATAAACCCCCTCTTTTTTTCAGTTTAAACACAATCCATTTTCCAGTGTAAATCACTTGTCACTCTATTGCAAATGTAACTGCTCTGATCTGAAAGAGAGAGGTGGGGAGAGAGAAAGAGAGAGAGTAAAGATTATCTTTTGGGCCATTTCACTGGCACCGTTGCGTGACAGAGACTGACAGCTCTTTCAGATGACTGACAGGTGTCCTTTGAAATGCCGGTGAAGCAGCTTCTGTTCAGACTGTTGAAATGCATATTTGGAGCTCTTATCATAAAGGCATGGATGGCCCAGATAGGTGCCGTTAACATTGCAAATGGCTCCAGAATTATTCATTGTCAGTGCTGCGGGAAAGAATGGGTGGGTGAGTGGGTGAGTAGGTGGTGGGGGGAGTTTGATTATTCTGCTCACACAATGGCAGGGTGCTTAATGATTCCTCTCCACCTTGGCAGCAGCATGTGCCGACTTCAGGCGCTAGCGGCGGGTGACACAGGTCTGGCCAAGTGTTAGAGCAAGATCATACGTCCGGGCCCCATTTTAATTTCTAATACATTAATCTTTTCCTCACAGATCCTCCATGAATATTCCAGGGCTCCTTGTTTGTCAGGAAGGCTGTCTCGCTTTCATCTATTCAGGTGGTTTTATTCACTGTGAAAGCCAGCTAAATGGACCCGATCAGTCAATGACAACCAGGATACAATAGAGCCCAGTAACATGTCCCTTTTCTCCTTTCAGCCTTCTGATAGACAACCCTGACACCTGCTCCCGGGGGAGACCCTCCGCCAAGTCAGTGCACTGTTCCTTGAGAGACTTCCCTTACTTTATCAGCCCATAAAGGATTGTCACAGGTGACTATATCAGCTGAGGTATAGAGCTGCTCCCTCTGACCTGCCCCGGCGCTGTGCGGTCGAGGCACCGTGCTCCACATCACAGGCGGATTAAGGTGGCTTAAACGCTGTCATACAAGCAGACTCAGTGCTTCACACTTTCTAAAAATGTTAAGCCTTTGTTCTCTTCCATTAATTAGCATTGTCTTAAGTTCATTAGACCACTGCTCGCGTTGTTACTAATGAGGCAACGTAGACCACCTACATCGGCCGTAGCTTTGTAGAGCCTGACCTGACAATGGTTCCTGTGCTTTCCTGTCTGTGGTGTAATGATGTACACACAAAGAGGGATGCAGGGAGGCTGACACAGCCCAGAGCGAGGCTCGCCCTCAGTAATGGTTAAATTTCTAAACATAATGATATTAACAACACATTGTAAGCTTGCATGTATATGTTTAAGTGCCCCCCTGTAGCATAAGGGGGGACGTGTCGAGTTATACAGGCGGCTGGTTTTCTTGCTCCGTTAATAGCAGGGGTTGTGAGATTAACAGATTTTTAGTGGCTTCAAGAGTCATGTAAAAGTTTGTTCTCTCCTTTTTCTCAGGGACAGTAAGCTTATGCTTTATCCAAATGAGCCCATCAGTCAAACCTCCCTTTTTCTACAGCTAAATGAGACTCACAGGGGCCCGTGCTCCAGAGCGGTGCCACACAGCTCTATAACTCAACACAGGGAACACCTTAGCAGTGGAAACTTAAATGTACATTGGCACATATGGATATTAGAAGTGTCAAGCCGAATGATGTAAATTGAGTGCCATTCATAATTATGATCTGATTTCGGCTAAAAAGGCTTCTCTACAGAGAAAGCGGGGGGGAGAGCACCAATATTTTAATGGAGACGAGACAGCCTTCTCCCTCAAGGAACATCCTCACTGACACTGGCTGCTGGAAAATTGGGATTTATACTTCCTGTTTTCTATTAATATGGAGATGAATACAGGTGTTCCTGTGTCATAAAATTAGTTTAGCTCTTGCAAATTGCAATTACAAGTGTTGAGGAGAGAAAAGTGATGTCTATGCATTTTCACAGGGAAAATGTGAGAAAATTAGGAAAAATATCTAGATTTAAAATGAACATAATAACATGTAATTCCATCCTCTCCAACCCCGTCAGCCCAGTGCAGCAGATGCACCTATTTGTTCTGGTGGTGGGTTAACAGACTAGGACACCTTCCTATGCCTCTCATGTGAAGGGGGAAAAAAACAAAAAAAAAAAACAGGGAAAAAGCGCATCAAATAAGCTGTGAAACGTTTTCCTCTTCAAGTGTGAAGACTTGGGAAGGGCTTCAAACCCCAAGGAAGTCATCCAAAATTCCTCGCTGCTTTCCTAAGGGGCTTGTGGTGGGCATTGTTAAGCAGAGGGCACTGGTGAATGTACCAGCAAGGTGAGGGAGGCTGCACCACAGAAATACCCCAGGCTAGCAGAAGTGATCGGCTTATGGCTGGTGCGCCCTGGCACAGCGCAGCAGCCTGCCAGGACAAGTTACTCTCTTATCCATGAGGCTGTGAGCCATACAGACTGGTGATGATGTAGTACTCAGTCACACACATTCGCTAAACTTGGTCTCTGTTATGTATGTTTTGTTAGGGGTGACAGAAAGCTTATTCACTTACTGGGAAATACAAGAGAAATCAATACTAAACTCATTAGCTTAGCATAACAAAAACAACAACAACAAACAGGGAATAATGAGAGAGTTAGCTTGGCTAACACTAAAACATCAACACCAAAATGTATTATAAATATGTATAAAATGTATTAGATAAAATATGTTAATTATGGAGTTCTTAATTGTTTAAAGAGCGTGTTTATTAGCTGGACATTGTTACCTTTAGACAGAGCCAGGCTCACTGTTTCTTCTGGTTTCTTGTCTTTATGACTACAGCTGCTGGCAACATATTTACAATATGGCATTCATTCTCTAAATCTAAACTATAAAACGAGTAAGAGAAAAAAGAAATAGTCAAGAAATAAGACTGATACCCCACTACAAAATAATTTCTATTAAATTTACTTAAATTGAAAATCAGTTGCTGTCCCTTGTGGTTTGTGCGAAAGCTGTTCTTCAGCAGCACAGCGCCTTGGCTCAATCAGTACTAACGTATGTTCAGTGCCACAGTAATAGGAAACAAATGCACCACTGACTTATAACAAGACATGCAAGCAGGAGCATTCACCTGGCATTGGAGCTAACTTCCTCTCCACAGCCAATAGAGAGGCTCTGGTATTGAGGCGAGACATTAATTCATTGTGTCAACCTGTCCCCCTGGAATATTTATGATGCTAAATACATTTAATTAGGCACTGGGAGCTCTGATGGGAGATGGGAGGAAAATGCACTGTCAGTAAATGAAAGAGGAAGAAGAAGAAAAAAAACAAAAAGATTTTGTTACCTCTAATGCTGATAGGCTGCTAACTCTGCTTACTCATTCCAAGTGACAGGTGGACCAAATGCACTGCAGAGGGAATTTGAATCAGTCAAAATCATATGTGGCATGTTCATTACAGTATCATCATAGCACCTGAAGAGAATAACACAGATGCTTATTGAGAGGAGGACAGTTGCCTGAGTGGTATTTGGCAGGGCTGAGCAGCCAAACCAGAATATAAAACACATTCCCAAGTTAGAGGCTGACAAGTATAGCAGCAAATGTTGTATGATTGATTGCTGATGATTGTTATTAATTTTAGGGTCTTTCTCCCAGAATAAAAATGATGATGCTGATGCTCACTATACATCAGATGACCATCATGCAGTTCCCGATTTGAGGTGCTATGGATTTACCTCCTGAGAAACATAACAACATAATTCATTATAACAATAAAACACAAGAATATAAAATGACTGTATACTTTGTACAGCTGTATTCCAAATACAACAAAAAAGACAGGTTTTGATGCATTGGCTTGACAGCTGGGTGTTAAGTGAGACATCATGTCTGTCTGTGATAAAAACATGGCTACAGTAAATAATAGCCAGTTTCCATCTTGACATCTGTCATCCGATTGGAAATGGATGGGGAAATGACCAGCTCTCTATCGGCCGAGCTCTGGCTGTGTCACTGGCTGAATGATGCAAATAGAAGATAATATCAGTGCTATACTGAATGGCATTACTTCAAATCTAATGTCATTAAAAGGGTGGGTATTAGCTTTGCTGTCTGGAGGTGGTGGTGTGGGCTGCTCCGGCTTGACTGACACAACGATTAAGTGCAGTGACAGGAAGCACAATAAAGTCATCAGAGAATGTGACATGTCAGTTAGGAGGGATGAAGGGATGAATTGTCACTCTCTGTCAGAGCCCATCCTCTGCCTTATCCATGATGTCCCATACACCACCGTGGGAAAACAGGACAGCACAGGCGCCTCAGACAAATATTTATTCAGGTAGAGGACAAGTATACCCACTCAAGCTTTTCCTGTTTGCCACAGGTTTGTAAATTCACTCCCAGAAGAAGAGTAGATGATAGATGAAATGCCAAAGAGTGTCCATTTGTTTTTGCAAGCCATCGCATCACATTCTGTCAGTGTGATATTTGAGTAATGCCATCAAAATAGTACTGAACATATTCAGTTTGTTTGGGAATTTAGGAAAGGCAAGGCAATTTTATTTGTATAGCCCATTTTTACAAACAGTTTGTCTCAAAGGGCTTTACTGTTGTATCCTGGCTTCAAGCTACTTCAATTTATAGGTAATATCAAGACTGTGCTGTCTTGAAAGATAAAATTGGATGTAGTTTTAGCAGAATATATGTGATCAGGAATGACTTTATGAAACAGCAAGTAAAAAAAAAACATATGAAACAGCAGATTTATTTATTGTATTACCACGTAACATTACCTGTAACATCTTTTTTTTTTTGCAATAGGAAAAAAGTAAAAATGAAATAAAAGAATAACTCCAACACATACCTGTGTCTTCAGCTGCCTCAGGACCTCAGTGTGGTTTTGGAGGTGAAGTATCCCTGAGATTTTTAGAGTATACAGTCTGGCCAAAAGATGGCAATGTTGCAGTGCTGAATTCCAAATGAGTTTTC
>OMNW01012051.1:0-23064 GCA_900303245.1 Selene dorsalis | reverse complement strand
GCCCCCCGTACAGCTGACATATCCGGTCAGTAGCCTTCACTGCAGGCGGTTCATTACACCTAATCCATCAAAAAATGGAAATTCAGTGTGAAGCACTTCAAAGAAAACACTCACATGAAAAAATCCAGAAAAAAATCAAAATGTACATTTAGTTTAATATATTTGGGATTAGACAGCAAAGCACAAGAACCTCCATTTGTCTCACAGTCATGCACTTGAATTACATCATCGCTGGCTCCACTGTCTGACCTTCCTATGCTCTGGACCCCTCTGACACAATGTGCACATCTGAGAGTTAAATGTTTAAACTGGAGGAGAGAGAGGAGTTCGATTTATTAAGTTGGTAATTGAGAAACATCTGTACAGACTAATCAGTGACTGTCTGTCAGTAGTTTGCTCATTCAGAAGGTCAAATTCACATCTCGACCCCCCGGAAAACACTGCAATCACAATCTGTTGCATGTGTTTAAACCACTGTAATATATCAGGAGTGTAATGTATAAAATCCACCATTGAACCTCAGCTCCTCTCTGGGTCTGGCCTGTCTCACCAGCAGCAGCAGCAGCAGCCCCTCAAACCTCTGCTGAGATCTGTCATGAAAGGAAGCAAGGGAGTCAATCAGTTGACGGCCAGCGAGGAAACATTAGCGCTCATTGGAAGATGACTGGCACCATCGGGACACGTTCCCTCCTTTGCAAATCAGTTTTCTAAACCACTATGTATTGATTTCATTTGAATATTGCATTTCATGGCCTGTCAAAGTTTCCACTCAGATTTTTGCAGGTTAATTCTTAAATGTCTGTGTTGGACAGAAACAACACGGTTGCTCAGGAAACCTCGATTGCATTCCAGTCGGTGTAATTAAAGTGCCAGATATTTCCCAAATGCTTGAAGGTAAACCTGCAAAGAATTTTCACTCAGGAGAGTTATCAAGTCGGCAGGACCACCTTTTGTCTGCCCAGCGCTGCTGCTGAAATACTCCAGTATACCATCTGATGGTGGACAGAGTTGGGAGGGGGAGGGCGGCTGGAAAGCATTCCTCACATTTAACGTTTGGTTGTCCCACATGAGGGTCTGGAGCAGCAGTGCCAACGTCAATATATGTTTTTATATGTCACACATCAAATACGCGAAGTCACGCGAGTCACATTCACAGGTGTGATGGTGTGTTTCTGAGCGGGACGATGACGACACTTTAAAGGATTTTCACTGGTTTCAGTTAATTACACCTCTAGGGACGACTTTTTCTGGCCCCTGTTGTGATGGTGGAAACATCCGGACGTTATCCCTGTAATCAACCAGACGACCACCGTCAGACACTTCCTGGAGCAAGCCTCAACAGAGCCTGGTTAAGCACCGATCTGATGATAATTATGAAGCAATGATTACTCCAGTAAACAAATGGTGTGGTGGTGTTTTGTCCAGGGGAAACCCCCACCAATCCGTTTACCCACATTTTCCGAACCAGAAGACTCCAGTCCCTTCAGGATACATGAAAACATGAACCTCATACAGATGCATCTCAACCTCCTTCCATGTGTCTGCAGAACCTCTTGGTTTTATCCAGTGTGTTATTTGGCGCCACAACGACCAAAGATTCATAAACAGTGATAGCGAACAGTTGTTGTGGCCACTCTGCAACACCAGACACTGTGTTACGGAGCCAGAACTGAACAGTTCACATTGCCGTCTCCAGTGGACGTCCATTTCCTGTTATAAAAGTCTCAACAACACCGTCTCAGACCAAAGCGGTTTTTCCAATCAATCATAGGAATAAGCTCCCAGGACAGGACGAATCAGAGCATGGAGAAAAATGCAACCTCGGGCCTCCCCCAGGACCTTTAAAGCAGACAGATTGAGAGCGCTGCTTCAGCCATGCGCTTGCTGTAAAAAGCTTTTTGCCTATATCTCAACATTTTTGAAGCTCGCTGTCAAAAGAAGACAAGCGATCACAGGAGGTGAAACTCCATAAGTGCATAAACTATCGCTCATAATAATGTCTTTATAGCAGGGTGAACATGCCGTGAAATTCACCAACATCTATACAATGTCGAAAAAAGAAAAGGTTTCAAGTCACTGTGGTGAAAAGTCTTTGGCTCTGCTGACCTCCTGGCTGCTTTGCTTATATGTGACCTTTGACCTCTTCTTTCTGTTGAAGCAAAACATCAGCTTTCTTCTTGCACTTTCAACATCTACACAGACACGCAGACTCACATGCACCCCCCCACACACACACACACAGTCTGTGATAGGGACAACGAAACTCCTGATGTCCCTCGAGGGATCAGAGATGGAATCCAGATGTATGGAAAACACGCCGCTTCCTCCCTCACACACTTCACATTGTAGGAGAAGATATGAAACATGCACAGTGAATGCCTTTGGCCTGTAATTTGCTGGCTTGATTCATCTACATAATGCTTGAATTTGCATAAAAATAGACCAGAGTCTGTTTGCAATTCTGCGCATATATTAATGTTTGGGGAGTTTGGTCCAACTCTTCCTGTTTGACTTTGCCAAACTTTATATGTTGTTATTGCTAGAGACTCACTGAAACTAGGACTCTAGGATAAAGAGGTATAATATCCTCCACTGCATTGATTTAAATGGACTTTCCTTCCCAATAAAATCTGTTGCTGCTCAAATTTCACAACTTCTGATGCATGTGTGAATCAACACAGTCTTCTCCTTCTCTGCTGCGCAGGATGGATGAGAACTACAACATCGTCCCTCATGGTGTGAACTTCCAGGACCCCATCTTCCCTGACACTGCAGACAACCATCGCATGTTTGCCAGCCTCTTCCAGTTTTCCAACTGCACGCCTGGGACTCAGGTCCATACCTTCACGCCGGAGTGGGAGGCTCAGGAGGACAGCAGGGTAACGAAAAACAACCCCAACCCCCAACATAAAGCAGTTGATAAAGTGTCAGATGAAAAACACCATCTCTTGTGATGCAGTAGTTACAGATTCGTGGTGGCTTCAGACACACTTGGTGGGAACGGGAGCAATAAGCCCCAAGATGCTGAGGTTTTCTGGCGCGCACACAAAGGATTCAACATCACACCCTGTTGTTTTCAAAGAAAAGAATCAGGAACACTAAATAAGTTCTTAGGCCACTGGAAACTAAATAGACATTTCTTGAGGTTTTTATCAGACAAAGAGCTCACTATGTTGAGATGTAGATATTTGGCCATTTGGTTGTTTTGGTTGTTTGGGTTTTAACCTAAGCTCAAAGACAAGAGTCCTTACGTCAGGGTGACAGCGTGTGGAGCCAACGGTGTTTGATTGGTTCAAAGTATTTCAACAAATTTATAGAGGAAAGTATAAAAATCAAAGTGGCAGAACGAGAACTCAAAGTTGAAGTGTTCAGCCCAAACCACTACTGATTGAAGCTGAAGAAAGTTCATTGATAGAAAATTAATTTGACACTTAATTGTCAAAGTTTTCCAAGCAAAACACTAAACATGTGGATCCCTGAAGGGAAACTGCAGCGTTGCTAATCATACATGACTTACACGACTTACATGACACATACAGGCAACAAACACTGTTGGATGTGGATTTAGGATTTTATGCTTCTCTATGTTTTGTGTCTCTTGGTTTTTCCATGAACTCGTCAAAGGTATGTTTCTTAATTTTCCGACTTTAAACGATTACTTGGGAAAATACAGCGTATTAAATTATTTGATAATGAAAACAATCATTAGTTGGAGGCCTCAGACGAAATCCATCACATGAAGAAACAGTAACATTAGCCGAGCAGGAGCATGATGAATATTGAAGAAGGAGGTCGGCCTTTGATGGGCTGGAAAAACCATAACTCTCTGGGAGAGAGAGCGAGAGAGAGAGAGCGAGAAATGTAGAAAATGACTGAGTGAAGTAAAACCAGGGAAAGTGGATCCATCATAAAATGAAATTACAACTCTTAATCACAAAATAGCTCCTGATTATACGTAGGACCGTTCAGATTGATGATTTCAGAGTGTCTGGAAGTTCATGACTTTCATATTGGTGGGCATCAGATTTTTAAGACGATCTAAATCTTTAAGCTTTCATTGATCAAAGCTCATTTGCACCTGGTGCTCTGTCACTGTGTCGACTCGTCTCAGAGCCCTTTGTGTCGGTGTAGAAATGGTTTCCAGTCATTCAGCCCGGCTTTATCCCCTATAATGAATCTAAACCTTTGGTATAATCCGCCTGATTTAGGTCAGTCTTCTTCAGTCTGTTTCCAATCATTTGCTGACTACTCATAAAAGCAAAAAAAAAAAAAATCTGCCATGGGTAAGGAGAACGAAAACATGGTTTGTATTTCCATTAACAGCAAACTCTTGGGTCAGGCCAATGATTATAATTACAGAGCGACATTTAGATATCAGTGCTCCTTCCTTACATCACTCTCATGATTAGATTTCCTCTTAGAAAAATAAAAACAGACTTTGTTTTTTTTTCTTCTGGTACCGAGCAACCATTGTTTGGATGACCGACCCGAACTCAACATCAGAACAGATCATCATGCCATACACAACACATCATCCAAACCAGAGTAAATCAGATGGCCTGTGTTCAACTTAAGATTTAACACCGAAGTGTATCAGGCAATAAAAAAACATTATTTTAACAGGCTGTGTTTTCCCACAGTTTTTGTTCCCAACACTCATGTAGAAATATTAGCTCTGAGGTCTGTAGACACTGTCCTGGCCTGATGACCGCAGTGAGGCTAAATAAAAAAAATAAAAAAATAAAAAAATCACCATCAGCATAACAAAATACAGTGTTAATGCACAAGATGAGCAAATACCTATCTATTTTTACCCTCAAAGTTTTCAAACACATCTCCGACGACATTGGAAATGACACGTAAAGGAACACGTAGAGTCCTGTTTATTGTTGTTTTTTTTGGGGTTTTTTGTGGAGTTTGGATCAGATCAGACTTTGATCATCAAAGCTCTGCATGAGGGCTGAGGGTGCACCACATGGATCCATTTTGGAGCCTGTCAAGATCTGGGGAGGTAGAGGTTGAAAGACATGGGCGTTCACCAGACAGGGAGGATCTATGTAGCAATGTTGCATTATGGGAAATAGTGCTTGAGCCATATTAGAGCCAAAAAGTCAGGATGTGTACATCAGCTTGATTTGATTGTGACCTCAGTCTGTCTCAGCTTTAACGAAGATAAAAAAAAAGTCATTTTTCTGCTCATGATTGCTCACCAGTGTGTAGGAACTGCTCCACAGGGCCTAGTGTAGTCTGAAGACTCTTGTGATGTCACGTGAGTACTCTTCACTAATCTTACCGTATATTTAACTTTTCTCGGTCTGGTCAGTGTTTCTGAATATGTTCATTCATCAGCTATTGAAAAATAAGAGTTTTCCTTTTGTATGCTGCCGCTAAAATCTTTAGATTTAATGCAAATAAACAAACGTTGTTGTAGATGATGATAACTTGAATATCTGCTCAAACACTTGAGCGCCACAGGAAAAAAAACAGAAATCTTGGCATCTGGCCTGACGGCACATTTATATAAACATCACTTAGAAAATGTTGCAGGCAAACTGTGTTGGAGCAGACGTAGGAGAGTTATTGTTCAGAAGCAAAACAAACCTCACCATGAATTACAGGGAGAAGATCGTTGTATGATTCATCGACATGCTGCTGTTCCTACTCATACGACCATTACACTGAGTGCTGCAGGTCACATGATGAGATGGATTTGGTTTCCCTGGTTAGGAGATGTGATTAACTGGTCCTGAATACTTTTATCAGCTAAAACCCTTGTTGGAAAACGGTCTTCTTGTACGATGCTTATCTGGCCTCGCCTGTGCCATCTCCGTTCTGAGTGCTGTAAATTGTCTTGTCTGGTGGACCAACCCGACCACTGCCTCCAGAAGGTAAAGAGTTACGCTGTTAAGAAATAGGTTATCTTCCCATTGATGACCTCATTTGCTGTCATAGGTCACAAAGAGGCATCAGCAGAAAAACAGAGACTTTTGCATATCCAGTTAAAAGTTCTTTGTAGGGGCTTTAAGTTTTACTGAGGTGAAAGTAGTAGGGATGTGTCAGGCAAGAATCTGTTGATTCAGTATGTATCCTGCAGACAGGTGATGATTGTGAGATATTAGGATCCTATAAACAAGGTGATACATTGCAGTACTCTCCCCCAAAAAGTCTATTTTTGAGTATAGTATAGTATAGTATAGTATAGTATAGTATAGTATAGTATAGTATAGTATAGTACAAAGAACACATAATGTTGTATGCATAAAACCAAATGCAATTTATTCTTAAACAGTTGCACCTGCGTTTTCTCCTCCAACATCCTCCATCATAGTAAATACTTTTGTGATGTTTTGAGTGTTATTCATATAATTTATAATTCCCTCAGTGAACAGGCAACACAAGGGCCTTTTTTTTTTCTTTTTTTTTTTACAAGCGGTCCATTTGAAGTTTTCTTTCTCCAAATTCACCATCAAAACTAAACACTATATAACGACGACATCAGCAAAGTAAAAGATTTACAGCATAGGGGAAACGGATCACTAAACTAAAATACAGACAAAAGTCGTTAATTACCTCGTTGGCTGCAGACGAGACGATTATCTTTGGTTTCAAAATAAAAGTTATTTCTGTTATGATACTACAGAAACAACTAAATATACTCTAAATGACAATAGCTACATAATTAATATAATATATGGTCGTTGTGACACAACACCACTGATAAAACATTGATACTCAATGCATTGATACAGTATCCCATCATAAAATATTGCAATTCTTACATCTCTGGTAACTAAGTAAGAAATTACAGCTGAATGGAAATTTGTAGATCTGAAAAACCTGAGTGTCAGTCCCACTACAGCTTTGTACTTTGAGGCACAAAAATGTGTTTTCATCATTGATATGCATCATAGATCAAGGTCTAAATGCTGCAACTGTGACTCATTCTGGGCTGCAGACTTTATTTTAAGTGCAATTACTTAAGTATTCGTCTGCAGCTCAGAACAAAACTGTAGACGTGCGGTGAGAAACATCATGTTTAAGTTTACCTGAATGTGCAAAAACGGTGATTTTCCATTTTGCACTTTCTGCTTTACATAACGTGATTGTCCTGTACCTACACTTCATCCTTTAAAATCCTTACGGGACACCAGCAAGAGCTCATGGGAAAAGTCCACGGCTAATATTACAGCGAGTAATGTACTAAGCAGTGATGTGGGCCGGCAGCCGGCAGCACATTTTTAACATTTCCTCAAAACCCTCAGCGGTTGTTATCTGATGGCAGGGAATTTACATCAGTGTTTCACGCGGGCCCATGTGGAAGCATTAGGATCTGTGGAGGAAATCCACACTCATGCAGACAGGCATGCAGTCAGACGCATCTGGAGCTCATTTTTTCACCTAAGAAAAGGTCCAGGCCTTTGGATCATCTGTCGCAGGTTCGCAGGCACGTTGGGTTTCATCTCACAGTGGCGTCTCACTGAAACACAGAGACTATTTTGTGTGACTACACTTTCTTCTGGTCCCGTATACCTCCAGCTGCAGTGTTAGTTGTCTTTGGCGTCTATAGAAACTGGCTGGTACACAAAGAGCAGGACGGGTACATGGTACAGCTTAAATTCTTGAGATGTATTTCCACAGACTGTTCCACACTAAGCGAGGTATGATCTTAAAAATACTCTGTGATTAATTTCTTGACTTTTTCCTTCCGCTCTCTTTCTTTTCAGGCTCTAAAAAGCAGCCAAAAAGTTTCTTTCTTTCTTTCTTTCTTTCTTTCTTTCTTTCTTTCTTTCTTTCTTTCTTTCTTTCTTTCTTTCTTTCTTTCTTTCTTTTTTTGACTCACTCACACACAAACAGTGGAATATGCTAAAAGACTTATGAGCTGCTGGCAGCGGTGGTCGGCCCAGAAAACCAGCCAGCACTGACTGGACTTATCCAAATGAAATCTAGTATCAAAAACAGCAAATCTGTCATGTGCTACGTCATAAATGTAACAAAAAATATATTAAACTTGACAGAATGAGCTGTGATGGAATACAGTTTCACTCAAAAAGCACAGTAGGATGAATTTCGGTGGAGAATCTTGCAGAATATAAGCTGAGGGTGGACTTCTCCGAGCAGTAAATTGCAAACAGCCTGATAGTAATGTGACAGGTAAATGTTTAAATAGGTCAAAGTGCATTCAATCAAACCTCCTTCATGTATTTCCAGATTTTACGACTCTCTGTACTGTAAAACTGGAATAATCAAGCTGAATCTTCTCTCCGCAGTTGCTGTGCTCCACGGTGCAGAAGGCGCTGTTCGAGGAGGAGGAGAGGGTGAGGACTCTCTCCCAGAAGGTACGCACCTTGGAGAAAGCCAACGGACACCTGAGGGAAAAGGTGAAGACCATGAAACGTCTGCTGCGTCAGGCCCAGCGAGAAAACGTGAAGGAGCAGCAGACGCTGAGCCTCAAACAGCTGTACGAGTCAAAGACGCCCCAGACCCACCCGGACCAGGACACGACCCAGGACCAGAAGAGCCCTCCGCTCAAAAAGGTCCTCTCCAAGAAGCTGAAAAAATAGACAGGTTTGTTTTTGTTCTGTTTTTAATTCTGTATTGTTGTATGTAATGCAACTTTCTGTGACAGAGGAGTGAAAAGCTGGGGGAAGTGACAGCAACAGCAAATTTATCAATGAAAGAAAAATCATGGACGAAAAAAAAATAACACTTAAAAAAAAAACAAAAAACATCATCATGTAGTTTTATTTCCTGGTGAAATTGACCTGAGACTGTCCATTCATGCTATCCTTATTCCTTATCCATACAGTGTGAGTGTGTGTGTGGGTGCGGGTGTGTGTGTGTGTGTGTGTGGCTCTTTGACCCGTTTCGTCTTGTGTCCCTGGATGAACTAAAGTGAAGGATTAGCTTCCTCTGACATGACGGATTTAAAGGTTTCACAGGAGAGATCGTTATCTAAATCTCCTTAACTCCTGTTTCTCCATCATTAGTTCAATGTCATTGTTCAAAGTTTTACCTGTGTCCATTAGTTTAATCACTTTCCAAACAAATACACATAGTAACTCATAGCTCAAGTCTGGCAGATGCACTGTTAAAACAATACATGGACAATGTTAAAGGACCAGCGTGGTGGATTTAGTCATGTAGGCGAACTTACAGAGGCCACATGAAAGGCTCTGTGTAGAGTCAGGTGTTTAGTCTGTCCATTCTGGGCTACCATAGGCACATGGAAAACAGCCGACACTTCTAAATTGTACATGCTGGTCATTTAAAGCATTGGAAATTTTAGATCCGTTTCGATTTTTTTTTTTTTTTTTTTTTTTAATTCTGTGCTGGACACATTAAGCATTGTATAAATATGAGAATTAGATTCCTACATCCAGATGCTCCAGATGTGAGGAGTAATCAGTCTCACCTTCCCTGTCTTGAGCAGCACAGGATGGATTTCATCGTTTACAGTTTCTAACTCCGGAGCAGATGAGTCACAATCAGACGACAGATCGAAGTTGAAAGGGACAAATAACAAACAATGATCTGTCTCTGACTCTGTATATGAAGATATACGGTAGTTACAGTCCAAGTTTAAAACCATTACGTCATTCTTCTCTTTCATCTCTTTTATTCACTTGTTTGATCTATTCATTCCCTGAGAAACGTTAACGAAATACGTTAAATTCAATGAACTGATTCCCCAAGAATGCATTGTGTTCACAGACATAAATCTGTTCATACCAATGGTACTGAATGCAAGTGTAATTTTTGTGTTTGAAAACAGGGTGCTGAGCACTCAGTAAGTCCAGCCAGTGCGCCTGGCGTGGTACAGGATTGGCTTTTTCTGTGTCAGAAATGCGAGTTTGCTTCATTATTCTTCTTTCTGTATTTGCTTTTGTTAGTAGATTTGCTTTCTCTGAACTATAAACATCTGGTTTGCTTGGCTAACAGCATAATCATTTGTATAACAGTTATTGTAATTTTTTTTTTTTTTTTTGATAAATAAATGAACTTTTCCAAAAACTTCCTGTCTGGATGTTTTAGTCGTCACAGATTATTTAACAACGCAGAAGTGAACTGAAACCGTCTTTGATCCTTTAAAGGGATATTACAGCATAAATTTACCCCATGGTCCAAGTAGAACACCCCCTGGAGAAATCACTTTTGCCAACAGCAAACTCTACGGTGCTGTTCTGAGCATTATTTGTGGTTACGAGCTGCTTTTTTCGCGGTTGGCTTGTGGCTACAAAGACAGCAGTGTTTTGGTATCTGGCTGTCTGTGCTAAAGTCACTACAACTAGAAAAGTTTGCAGTCGGTAAACTTGATCTCTCCAGGGGGTGTCCTACATGGTGCGTTAGACCATGGGTTAAACTTATAATATGCCTTTAATGGAATGAATCGAACTTCAGTATATAAAGTAGGCTACAACATTCCCAGGTTACAGTTGCAGAGAAGTTCCAGTAACGTCTAAATCCATGAGGCTTTCTTAGAAACAACATATAAAACAAATAATAAAAATCAACACTGTGTGAAGCTGTTAAAATGAGTGTCTGTGCAGAATCACATTCTTCATAGTGGGAAAAGGGGCGAAACATTGACAGGTTGCAGATGTAAAACTTGGACGAGCAGGATTTGTAAACTGGGTGTGTAAAATATTTCAGCTTTTATCTCCATGAGTTTCCCAGACACATCCAGTCAGCAACAAAAAAAAACAGGCACATGCACCAATTTGAGCTTCTTTTGCTGTGGGTGTTTATTGATAGCGGTGCACGCCACAGGTTGACATTATTAAATGTGCTACATTTACTTTCATCATAAATGTGTCCGGTCAAACAGCAGAACAAAGCTATTATGCAGAGAGCTGTGAAGCAGAGGGGCAATGAATTCAGGTAAAAGTTTCAAACCCCAATTGTAATGTTTCCTGCTTTCCATGTCCACAAGTCAGAGATGATGAATGTTTTCTGGCAGACACAATATGTTTTGTGTGATTCACTGCTAATAAATCAAGTGTTTTCAAAGAACCAGCTCAGACTCAAAAGCAACATAAATCCTAAAAATAAACTGCCCCCAGTTTGACCTTTCTTCTCCTTGTCCAGTTTTTATGTCCGGTGCACTTTTCACAAAGAAACGCAGGACCGTTTCAGATGCGAAATCATCCTGGCAGATGAAATTTTCAACACAATTTCCAGGAGAGCTCAACCAAATTTCTTCCATATGGTGCCGTCGCATAAAATCCGAGGGAACGAGGGGGCTGGGTTTGCGTGGCAGCAAGAACGAACAAACAACAAAAATGGACACTTTTCAAACATGTTTAATGACAGAGCCTCTCCTGCAGAGTTGCATGGCAGTGAAGCCATGAGGACATGTTGGGGACATTTACAAGCTTTTCTTCCTGCCAGTCATCTGACCTCATGGGGGTAAAGGATTTCAAAGAACAGCTCAACACTCCTCATCTTGTCTCCTCGTTGACTCTTTCTTCACCCAGCGTAGCCTTTTGCTTCAGACAACCTTGCCTGCAGCCAACTGTCAAAATCCCATGGACCTGGGCCAAAGATGATATACATACACGGCTTTCTCAACATAAACCACTGTGCACAGCCAAGCTGCAAAACAGATGTCAAGCACTAAGACTGCACAGTGGTGGTCTCCTCCAGAGGAGCTAGCTATCTGTAGACACGGTTTATTTATCTTGCCTTGTTTTATGTTTACAAATGCTGTTACTTTCTCTGGCTGATCTTATTTCATCTTTTTCTGTATTGATAATCCCAGACAGGGCCGTTGTTGGTAATTCTGGGCTCTTTTTTTTTCTTCTCATTTTTATGTATTTCAACCAGGGTAACGATGACAGTGAGTGACAGTAACAGACAACTTGTCTGTCATTCTGATTTAATACTTCTCCAGCATGTCTCATGAAACTTTTGGTTTTCTTGTTTTTATGTCATACCAGGCATGTGCAAATAGCGTGAGCATCCTGTATTGATTCAGTCAGGGACAGTGCATTTCTTGTATTATATGGGATGATCCAGTATTAATATCAGTTTATTCATCATGTGAAATCATGTTTTAGGCAATTCTTGTGTAATACCACACGTAGGCCGAGCCCAAGGCCACACTATCTTAGATGCTCTCTGGGGGGACTGGGGCCAGTGCTGAGGCCCACACGCATGGGCCAAGCCCGAGGTCACACTGTCCTTGGCGCTCTTGGGGGGACTGGGGCTGGTGCAAAGGCCCACGGTCATAGGCCGAGCCCAAGGCCACATTGTCCTTGGCACTCTTGTGGGAAATCAGTGTGATGCTAACCATTTGTTAGCTACATCTTGCTTTAGCATTACGACACTACTTCTGGTTTAGAGACAAAACAGCTTGAATTTCTGCCTCATTCAACCACTACACTTAATTTTAATGATGAATTCTAGTGCACAGATGCTCACCAGATAGCTTTCATATCCACCACAAGTAATGGCATTCTACCATTTGGTAATTAGCAGAAAATACAGATTAGGGCTACAGCTGAGGCTGATGGGCATGAGACTCATTCTGTTGCAGGCATTTAGTCACAACCCAAGTCACATTCATTCACCCTGTGGTTGATGTGAATGTCTGCATCAAATTTCAAGGCACTCAATCCCATAGTTGTCAAGGGACTGAAAACCACAGTTGTTGAGTACAGTAAAATTAGAGGAAACATCACAGAATCACTGCAGTTAGAGGGATTCATCCTCAGGGCACCATGAATCTCAGGAAATCCTTCTGAGAAATCCTTCTTCTTGCACTACATATGGAGATTTTCCAGTCTGGTCCAAGGCGAACTGACAACCTGATCCACCCTAGAGTCACGCTGCAGAAACATGTACAGACATTAGAAGAAATTTATATTGTGTCGCATGCAGTGTAACCCGACAGTGTGTTTTCTCCCGGTGACCTACATACTTAAAAAACATGACACAAACAAACAAACTACGCCCTGAACGATATGTGAAGTATCCAGGAATGACCTAACCGGGGACCAGGGACAATCAACCCTGACGTCCAACTTTTGAAGAGTCGTGGCCGCTAGTTCCATTGAGACTAAGCCCAGATCATTGAGCCAGTTCTCCAAACCGAAACAGCTGGGTTTCCTCACTTTCCAGTGTATGAGTATTGTCCTCTTCACAGAGAGACTTGTGCTAAACCAATCAGCCGTTGCATCATTTGAGAGCAGATTCCCTCCACATACTGGAATATTTATACATAAGAATTGAAGAAATCCATAACAGCAAACTGTTTTTGTTTTTTTTTGTACTGTTTTCCAGTGTTGCAACTGATGCATTGATGTGGCAGCACATGGAAAATGTACGCAGGACCTTCATTAACATGACTTTGACTTGAGTGGGAACATTTCCTCATCGTCTCTTTACCTTTGACCCTCAGGACTCTGGTGAGGAGACTGTGATTTTTCATTGCTGTCTCTCCACTTCTGTCTCAATAAGAATGACAGATGTGTGTGTTTGCCCTCAGAGACTTGGCTATCATCACAATATATCCTCAGACCAGCACTATTAGCTCAGTCTTAAGACCCCAGAGAGGTGAATGCAATGTCTTGGTGTGAGCCAAAAAGAGTGAGGTCAGGATTTTTACTTTAAGGCTACAATGATGACCATAACACCAGATTGAATTCCTTGGCCCAGTTATGGCATGCCCAAAAAACCTCATGGTTTGCACTTTGGGAACTGGGTTTGACTTCAATATTTTCACTCTGGGAAACATTTTTTATGTTCGCAGAGCTGTGAATCCCTTGTTTTCTTTTCTTTTGTCCCCCCCTCCCTGCCCTCTGTCCTTTTTATTTGTAATTGTTTTATTCTTTGTCTGAGTTGCTGATGACTTCGACAAGACAAACAAGAGGAAATCAGCACTTCATGTGTTTGTCGTTAGCGCTGCCAAGTTGTTTTCAGACCTAATGGATTGACATGGGGTTGTTAGGTTTACGGATGTTTACATCCCTCCTTTGTGATTCTTCAGGAGTTGTTTTTCTTTTGGTGTTTCATTCGGAGCTGCATGTGTTTGAGGGTTTTTGCATAGTTTTGAGAGAACAGCATTAAATTGTGGTTTGTGTCTTTTTTTTCTGTACCTCCAGCTGCTGTCTGGGTTACTGGAGACGGATGTTACTAATTGAGGGTTTGTGTGCGTCTCAGATGTGAGGAGCTGTGAGTTGATCAGTGTTTCAGATCTGACAGAGTGATGAATTATCATTAGATGAGTTATAATCAATTCATTGTATGATGACGAGATTTATTATGTATACACACAAATGGAAAACATGTCACGTATTGGCTGCTCTCTATGGTCTCTGTCACATTGACAATGAACACCTTCCTCTTTTTTTTTTTTTTTTACCTAAGTAGTCAGTGGATTATGGACGGATGGTTAATTAGAAATTAATTAGAAATTAACTGATAGTATTTTAGTGGCTTATATTCACATTCAAATTTAAGTTATACCTTTTAAAAAGCATTCTTTTTACAATTAACATTGTCCCAGTATGCATATCGAGAGACAGATATCGAACATTCGCACCTGTGGACAATTAAGAATCACAAAAGAGTCACAGCTGCATGTTTCTGGATCAACATGAAAACTTTTCTATTGATAGAAGAAGCCTGTGGAAATTTTTGATCCAGAAACTTTCTTATTGTCCACCAACAACTCTCGTCACTGCACCTTATACCACCACCATGTCATGTGCCGTATAATGTAAATACAGGCTACACAGCTGTGTATGATTCATGTGAAACAAATAATGCAGATTAAATATAAAGCTGAGAATCAATACAGGATTAATACAAATTATTAATAAAGACTAATTAATTGGTGCGTATGGGGTGAAGCAGAGATAAATTCAGTGTGTTATTGTTATTATGAAAAGTCTGATGTGACTCACTGGGCGTGTTCGAGCACATTTCTCTTGCAGCTCTCTCCATCAGCAGTGACCTCACACCCGCCTCACTCCTCAACCAGCATATCTCAGTGCAAACTTATCTTTATATAAAACGCCTGTGTGTTGTTATGTGTGTCAGTGTGTTGTGTGTGCTGACTGAGCTGGTTTTCGTTTTTGTTTGAGAATGGACTCATTTGTATTGGGAATCCCGGTTTCAATAACTTTTAATATGTAAACAAGAGTAAACATCAGAGACAACATGAAGTGAAACAGAGATGCTGCTGACTCAGGGAGACTGAATGAAACTGCGTTTCCAGGAAGTTCATTCAGATGGACAAAGACATTTCATGAATTTCTCCGTCGGCTCTCTCGGCGACATTGACCCCTGGTGTGACCTCAGATGACCCAGAATTCCACTCTGTATCCTGTCTGATGTCCTCTTTGATCCATTGTCCCCTACACACTCGGTCAAAGCCCATTCTAGATGTGCAAAGGTGTGGAAAAAACACTCTTTGATCATTTTCCTGCCCTTCTATCCTAACCCCCTTTTCATGTTTTCCTCCTGATTGTGTGTTTTCCTTTTCATTTTCCATCGCCTGACGGACAGAGTTGGGGTTAACTCCCAGGCAGCACAGGCTGCTATCAGGGGAATATGGATGTCAAGTTTCTGGCTTAGTTTGATTCAAACTGCAGGTTGAAAAATGTGTGGCTTTCCTTAAACTGTCAGATCCTCTCCATCCCTCTTTTATGTCTCTCTCTCTCCATCCTGTTTATTATTACCAATTGTGGTTTGTCAGTCAATTATGCAAGACTGTGAGGGTCTTTTCATAAACTGTGTTGCTTTGGCTGCAATGCTCGGTGCTGATGCTCCAACAAGGCCGTGTTGAGACCTCTCGATGTCTTCTTGGATATGAATAGATTCAGACTCACTTTTAACCCAGAGAAAAAAACACTTTCCCATTGTCTTTCCCACCTACGTCTGCTGAAATGAGTCATTCATAAACTGCACGTCACTCATCTCCAGGGCATGAGGAGGAGGAGGAGGCGAAGGAGGAGGGTGATCTCACTCTATAGTTTAAAGCCTCTTGCCCTCCGCTCTGCTCCGGCACCTCAGGGACTTTGTCTCCCTCAAACTCAAACAACCTGGTTTTACTCCTAAAACAATGTGCAGCTGCAGGACTGAGGAGAAATGGAACTGGAAAATCTCTTTGCATTAATGATTTTTGCCTGTTTTTCCATGTTTGGATCCAAAACAAATATTCAGCCAAGATGCTTTGAGCTATTTGACGCTGCATCCAAAACAAATGCACAACTGAGATACAAGGGAAAGATCTCAGTGATTAACTAAAGAGGGGGATATAACTTGGTGAGTTTGTGTGTGTGTGTGTGTGTGTGTGTATGCACGCGTGTGTTTATTTGGTATTTTGTCCACAAAGCCAATCCAAATTTCTTCATACAACTATTTGTTAGTCATGCTCTCAGGCTGCGTGCCACAGTGTATATTTTGGCCTGTGTGTGTGTGTGTGTGTGTGTGTGTGTGTGTGTGAGAGAGAGAGAGAGTTTAGTCTTGTTAAAAATAAAACCAAAGCTTTGCACGTTATTTACAGCTTCTGCACAACCTCTGCTTCTTCTACAAAAAACACACGTCATTGTTTCGACCTGTTAGCCTTCACATCGTACGGCCTCACACACTCTTTGTGCAGCGATTCTTTGATGAAATCAGATGTTGGACGTCCTCCTGAGAGAAAATGAACCGCCACATCTGACCAGACGTGGTGGCGTGTCAGTTAATTTGTTAGTATCTGCACCACGGAGGTCGTGTTTTCATTTATCTAACTTGGATCTCATTGAAGCTTGTGCAAAGGAAGAACTAATTAGCTTTGGGCTGATGGTCTTGTTAACCATTTATCTCTTTACACTTTAAAAAAGAAACATTTTGCTTATAACTCCTCCTGAGCTCTGATGTGTAAGAAAGCTCTTTTTTTTCCTTGACCATATTGCACATAAGGAAACATCAGTCATTTGTTGTTTGACATTCCTTATTTGCTATTCTTCCCTGCTTCATTTAACGTAAATTGCCACAATTATTTTAATGCATTGCTCAATTGCAACCATATGTGCAAATGTGCACGTATGACTTCTGTGTGGTACATACATGTAACATTTCCCACTAAGCACTACAGGAAAAATACATAAACCCACATTTTTGGAGGGAGGGCTTGACAGAACACAGACGCTGCACTATTTTAGCCACACAGTAGTTGATGCAGGGCAACTATGATGAATTCATAAATGTTTCTCAGTTAATCTTTGTGCAAACTACAATTAATACCAGGATTTAGATAATAATTAGGTAAATATTGTTTTTCAATTGCACTATTTTCCACCTGTTTCCAGCTCTACTGCAGATTTACTAAATATTTACTTTCACCTTTTGACCGGTAAAGTTGTGGAGAAAAAATCAAACACTCACACAACTTGTAGAAACTCTCTGTACTCACACATGTTGAAGGACAACACATACGTAATGGGCGCATAAATCTCTTGAGAGCACTGACAGATATTAGCACAATAAAGTCCTGCTGACAGACGGAGCGACAGTGTGTGTGTGCGCTCACAATACACTGGGTTTCAAACCTTAACTCAACACTCTGACATGAGTGGAAACAGGTGACCTTGAAAGACAAAAGTCCATAAAAAAGTTTGGATTTAAGAAGTACTTTGATTTGAAAAAGGCCATTTTAAGCCCACATGCAGCTTGTCTGTCATTTGCATTGTACCTTATCGTTATCTTTATAATTACTGGAGTATGACTCTACACCAGATACAGCAGGTCACCTTGGTAAACCTGTGTGGTGGCAGAGCTGGTCAGAGACTCACAGAGCCAAAGAGAAATATCTCTACAGCTTTTGTTCACATGCAACATGGCGGCCACCAAAGAGCAGCTATCATTGGATTGAATTTTGGGATACTATTATATCGCTTTTCCACTACAAAGCGAATGAAAAATAGCATTAGCATTACATTTTCTGCTGCTCATCATCTGGACCGTTGCTCTGAAATGAGACAGAGGTGCGGTCCATGGTTAGCCAGGTTAGTCGAGACATTCATGGTCCCAAGAGGATGAATCAGACAGACTTCGGTGACCCCACTCCTGACCTTTTCTCTGGCAGCACCATGAGTTTGACATCTGTGGCTTCTAGGGATGCAAGAAAATATCAATATACAAAGTTATTGCAATATCTTTTACAATATGAGTTTTCTAAAAAAAAAAAAAAAATCACAATGTATCTCCTTTCTTACAGCATCCCAGTATATCACAATATATCATATCGTCACCTCCCTTTGAGACTTGTATCATATGGTCAGATTCGTGCCAATACACAGCCCCAGTGGCTTCAAGTGAAACGATTCAGCTGCTGGATCGATGTCCATGAAATCTGGTAAACATAACTTCTATATTACGCGAATATGTTCCTCTTCCCCCTGAGCAGAGGATTTAAAGCGGCTCATCCAGCATTCACAGCAGGTGTGCAACTCATTTTGTGCCGTTTTCTAATACAAACCCATCGTTTAATAAATCTTTGCAAACGTCCACATCAGCAATTTGGTTTCAGTGGTGTTCATCAAAGGTTTAAATTACTGACACCACTCAGATAAATCAACTCACAAACAACACAGTCATAACAGTGTGGTTGATTTCTTGGCTCGTCGCTGTATCAAGTCTCTATTTCACATTCCATTCAAGCATGGGCAACAGCTCTCCAAACTCAAGCTGCAAAGGAGGACGAGGACCGAGCACAGTCTTCATCAACGAGCCGCTGCTTTTGCTTTGGGGAAGAAATTTAACCCATGCATAAAGTTATGTAGCCTCTGTTAGCCTTTAAAATGTCGGCCTGTTGTCCTCGTGGTCTCATCCCTTGGTTTAGTCGTGCTGTTACGCAGGGTGCCAAGTTTCACCCTCGGCCACGTTTGGCCTCAGTTTTTTCCACTCCTCCACATCTAAACACTGCCTGCATCTTTCAGCACTCTCCTCCTTGTGATTCATGCAATTTCTCTCCCATTATTTTGAATCAGTCCCTTGTTCCTGGTTTGACCACATAATCTTTACTCTGTCTACTGTCTCCCGAATGAGGTCGACCACCAGTCTCTCTCTCTCCCTCTCTTGCTCTGCTCTCGGTCTTCTTCGGTACAATGCTAAACGTAGCCAAACCACAAGCCTCAATTACCCAGCATTCCACAGTAGAGGATGAAGAAGGCCTCATGTAGCAGGCTATGAAATTAACATTCATGACTAACCTCTCAAGCCACAAAACTATTTCATGAGATCAACAGTTGAGGAATTTCGCCATTGAGAAAAGTATCACAGCCGCAATGTTTCTGTTTCCTGACAAAGGACGAGAGCGAAAATCTGTCATGATACCAACAAGGAGCAAAATTCATTAAATGCACATTTAGCTAAGTCCAGAATCTGATTTGATATTCATTTCACAATATAAAACAGCTCTACGTCATTTTTCTTTTAAAAACAGACTGCTCAGACAAGATGCATAGACAAGGATTTTAATGTATGTTTCACTTACAGTCAAGTCACTGGGCTTTCACACTGAGCAGTAGTCACTTTTCAACAACCCATGATGCATTGCATCTGTGTTACACAGTATAGGTACTGTAGTCCCAAACAGCATTTTATTTAAAAAGGCAACATATTTATAGTACAAATACTCGTTTGTACAACAAATCTAACCAGACGTCAGTGATTCTCTACATGTGGTTGCTGAGCTATCAAAGAAGAAGCCTTTAAATGAATCGTCTGTTTCTTTTAGGCTGACCTACCGCAAAATGACACGTAGACTTTACGTGCTGTAAAAATCATCACTTAATGCAAAAGCTGCAGCAATTTATCAAAACACCCTGTGGTTAAGCACCTTTGAGGGCAAGGTCAGAACAACTTCTTCTCCTTGACTGCAATTCTAATGTCACCTCTGCATATTTTCCTACCAAGGAGGTTGAGTGGTGAGGTAATGGGATATGGTTATATATTTCATAATCACTTGTTTCATTGCACTGGAATGTAAAAATCTTTATTTTTTCCATTTCCAGGTTCTTTTTTTTCGCCTGAGCAAAGAACAAAGCAGCAACAAACATTAGGAGAAATTATTTCACTTTGTTACTTTTCATTTTGAAGTGTTTTTGTATGTCACTGCCTTTTGCCCTGAAACACATTTTCCTTTACAGGGTTTGTGGGAAATATTTTCAATTTGAGTACTTGTGGGTAGAGGGTGCGTTAAACCTACTGCAGAATCGGAGTTGTTTTCATTACCAGGAGATTAATTATGATGTTATCAGCCTGCCAACAATAATAAGACCGTGGACGGCGACTGCCTCCACGCGCCTGCTTTCCAATGCTGGTCTGGCTGCCTCGTTGTCACAGTAATTCATGATGTACAGACACTTCACACTGCAAGTTTCCTGAAAAAATAATCATTCTTTTTAACTACACTTACAGTTGGAGTCACCACCAGTTACATTACTGTTCAAATATACTACAACGCCTATCCAATAGAGATGCAGAATAAAGCTCAAAAATACTTTTTGAAGCAGCACACTGAACTTGCTCTGACATGTTGACGTTATTACAGCTTTTGTTGCTCTTCACTCATCTGTGTGATGTTTTTAAAGAGAAATTTGAACTTTTCAAAGAGTAAAAGTGACAAAAAAACCCTCCTTTCACTAGCACTCACCTCATGGCAACTGTAACATCATCACAAGTAGCTATAGTGTACATATAACATACACACTATTCATTGTTAATCATGGGATTCACAAAATTTCAAGCCACGTCATGCAAACATACGTAATCAGAACCAAATCACATCAGTACCAAATCACATCTATACCGCTGTATCACAGAAAAGAGAAAGTGTGATCGGGATGGAGTGACTGGAGGATGGATGAAGCTCATGGAAGAGTCAGTCTCAGTATTTGTGAGACATGCCCAGGACGGTCCCTCAAAGAAAGTAAAACGATTCCAACACCTGCACTTAAAGGTCCTCTACGTCTTTTACATGATCCAATGACAAAAATTACAGCATATGATTTTAATAAAAGCCAATAAAAGAACCAAGACTGCTGAGTGTGTGTGTGTGTGTGAATTTCTCTGCACACACCTTTAAGTAGGGTGAATAAAACAAACTCAAATAAACACAGAGAACATACTCTGTCTGTAATGATGCATATTCAGATGCTTTTAATCCAGGTCCTATGTAAACAGGCTGCTCCGCCTGTAAATGAGTGTAAAAGGAAAAGGGACTGTAACAATGGCACAAGCACACAACATGGTGACAGATGCATATTAAATTCTGGTTGCTCTTTTATTTCTGTTTTTGCATTGACACGATCTAATCCTGCTACGTCAGCCGTCAAGTGCTGAGAACAGCTGAGAACAGCTGAGAACAGCCGAGTACGCTGATCGATGCTTTTCCAGGTTTGAAAGTTTGTTTGTTTTTTTGCAAAAAATGTATTTAGATACATGAAAAAGTTCTTTTATGGAGGGAGAAGGCAAAATAGTGGAGAATATTATGAAAAAAAAAAGAATTTATTTGATGGATTTTTTTTTTTTTAAATAAAGCTCCCCAGGAAGATTTAGCAAAATATCATTGTTGCTCTACCCATTTCATCATGTCACTGAAATGTAAGTAGTCATTAGTATGTGTTACTGTATGTGCGCAGGCCTCCTTTCAGAGATTACAGTACTTTACTTTAGAGCATAACATTTTTTTTAAAGCTGAAAATGTGATACATACAAAATATGAAGTTACAGAAAGAGTCTGTTCTGCAACAGCGCTGCAGATAAAGACAAAACATGTCATCAGAAGCTTCCCCCAAAAATAAACCCACCATACTATATATATATTTGTATATCTTAAAGGCACCTTAGATAAAGATATATCCCTGTGCTCAAGTTGATGAAGAAGAAGTTTGGGGTTGGAAAAAAAAAAAAAAAAAAGAGGGCAGAAGCCTTTTATGTTCAAAAAAACCGAACCACCAGCTGGAAACACTAGATCGCCACCAGAGAGGCTACATAGTGGACTGATGGGGTTTTTAAATTGCATAAACTATTGTGTCGCTGATTGTCTAAAAGCTCGACTTAAAGACGCAGAATCCAAATCGGTAAAAACTACAAGATTTAACTCGGTTTCATTTTAAATACTGCAACAAATCTAAACGCTCTACGCCTTTCTGCCTTGACAACACTCCCATCGTTTGCATGGTGCTGTGATGCTGCATCTCTGCAACGTATCTGTGTGTTTTTTAAAGATAACAAAAACATGCATGGGGACAGATTCTCTCCTCGTCATGCAGATATTGTTTCTGGATTCACACTCCAGGAGGAGGAGGTTTAAAAAGACAACACAAAATATATAAAACAGTAAACAATAAAACAAAGAGACAGGTTGAATCAAAAAAATGAATGAATAAAAAGTGTCCAACAAGCTCTGTCCTGCTGCGGCAAAAACAATCCACCTGACAAACTGGTTGGAGGAGGTCGTCCGTCGTCTTCCCCTCCTTTGAATCGTCTCCTTTCTTTTAACTCATCCCAAACCACCAGCCCAGTCTGTAAAAACCATCTGCTCTGGTGCTTCATCATTATCATTTTCATCAAGTCCTCCTCCTCCTCCTTTTCATTGCATTTTGTGTCTCCCTTCTCAGGCTGGACAGGCTTGCTCCCCCTGCAGGTGAGAGGTTGGAATGACACTGTATTCCTAACCAGATAATGGGGGAGATGGTGCCTCTGGTTCCACCGAGGGGGTAAAATTGGAAAGTCACTGGGATTGATTAGACAGGTAAGTGGAGCAGGTGGCGGGCATCACACCCTGCTGGTCGGGTGGCAGCGGTAGTTGCAGTTGGACAGAGGATCGGCGCCGCCGTCCACGTTCTGGGAGCACCCCCCCTCCGAACAAGCCTCTGAGAGAGAGAGAGAAAGTGACAAGATATACCATCAGTGCTGCTGCGTGCACGTTACACTGCTATATTTACACTCCTCAAAACTGCGTGTGTGAGATTACCGGCCAAGGTGGGGCTGGGGCCTTCATGACTGGTGCCCAGCTGGAGACGCCGCATGTGACGAACCACTGCTGTGGCGTTGAATGCTTGCTGC
>OMNW01012049.1:0-10334 GCA_900303245.1 Selene dorsalis | reverse complement strand
GAGGGGTAGGGTGGGGGTGGGGGGTGTTTTTAACGTGTTTTTAACATGTAAAGCACTTTGTGCTACAGTAATGTATGAAAAGTGCTCTACAAATAAAGATTGATTGATTGATTGATAAGCTGAATTTCCACTGCAATGTCATTTTCATAACCTGCAAGAAGAAATGTAAAATAAAAGCTGAGTGAATGTAGTGTGATGGACAGGTTGTAGCTCCAGCAGCTGATCATCAGTGATACAGGTGAGGTACAGGAAGTCACAGTTCATGTTGCAGCTTTACAGTTTGAGACAGAAGCTGAAATGTCAGAATACGTTTTACAGTTTTGCATTAGCTTCCACATGCTAACTTCAGCTACAGTAACATTATGTACTAGTACTCATATAATCTTCATATATGTAGTTGCCAAACGTTGACACGTGTGTAATTAGCTTCTGAGACTACTCTAACCCTTAAATATTAACTTTACCTTGAGTTGCAGATGCTAACGGTGTTAGCAGCGTATACGCTCGGTACATCCATGAGCCTAAAGCGGTCAGTTCGCCGGTAACTCAGCGGCCTCGGAGACACGGGTCCGACCCACCTCTCACTTCTCCTTAGCTCCGCCCTCTCGTCCAAATATGGTATCTCCTGGTTCCAAAAACCCAAGATGGCGACGTCCTGTAAACCAAACTCCTGGCTTCACAAACGGCCCTTCACGAACCAATGGATGACGTCACGGAGGGTTGCCACTTGGGACCGACCCGACCACTGCCCCCCCAAAGGTATAGAGTTACACTACTTAGAAACAGCTTGTCTTCCCACTGACGGCCTCACTTGCTGTTGTAGGTCAAACAGAGACATCAGCAGAAACCACAGACTCGTGAACATCCAGTTCAAAGTTCTCTGTAGTTGCTTTAAGTCTTCGTGGACTCATGGACCGACGGGACCAGTAGGTGGCAGTAGCTGTGCTTGGTGTTGTTGGTTTATCTGTCACTCCCCTCGTGAATCAGCAGAGCAGCAGACTGGTGCTTGTCTGTCGGTCCTACTTCCTCATCGGGTTTGTGTTGTGGATGAAAACTAAAAGATCGTGTGAACATTGTTCTGTACATGCGGTATGAAGAAAATGTGAGTTTACGATGTTTTACTTGCTTTTTTTGTAACTTGTGGTGTAACTTGTAATGTAATGTTAGATAGTCTATAGGCTACTGTAGGCGTGAGGGAGTCCAGACACAGGAGTTAGACTGTATGGAAGCGTGTGCCCCCCCAGAAAGTGAAAGATGAGAAACACTGAACAAGTCATAACTATGAGAAATTATGAGATAAAAAGTCAAAATTCGAACTTAAATCTCAAAATGGTGGATTGGAGTTCTTTGTTTTCTTTCACAGGCCTCTGTAACATTGTATTTCATGTTAATGTTGTTCATTTCAGGTGGTGTTGTTCACAGTAAATAACCATCCAGTTAAAAACATCTGCTCAGATCTGAAACAGCTACCGATTGGATGAAACTGGATCTTTTAAGTGGAATCATGCCCAGGTAACTGGACAGAGTTATGCTATAGTATCATATCATGTATGAATGTATCCGTTCAGCAGCACGTGACACAGCTGAAGGAACAGGTAAGATAGGATTCAAACCAAGAAAGTGATTCCAGTCCCAGCCATAAAGAGTCAAAGAGATATCATATATATCATAGAGAGATCATATACATTATGAAGGTAATGAAAGAGACATCTCAACAGCTGTACACACTGCATCTTGCTAAATGGTTACAGAGTTGAATTAAAACTGTACAAAACAATTGTATTACAAACTGAGTTATAATCTTACTGCAGGGCTGCTATCATCAGTATTATATCTGTTTTAGCTGTTAGTGTTCTAATAGTTATTTTAGTGAACTTTCATTGCTGCTGTAAGCTGAACTTTCACTTTCTGCAGTCAGCCTCATTTTTGATAGCCTGAGTTTCTTTTACTGGCAGAGTTTATTGCTGCTCTATCTGAACTCAGTTAGTGTTGCTGTTTTCTTCATCACAGTGTGTGAAGTGTAACCAGTCAGACCAGTCAGACAGATGACATAGAGCAAACGGCTACAGGTTCATCATCACACATTCAAACCCACAGTGGTTAGGACAAAGCCTACATGAAAGTAGCCCATTTAAAAATGAGTTTATTTCATTGACCATCTTTTTGAAAATTATGATTGCCATCTGAAAAAAATGTTTAATGTCAGCTGTTCTTCTCCTCCTCCTCCCACCAGGTCTCTCTGATGTAAAACTGAGCCCAATCACAGCAGAGACAAAACTGAAAGTGTCTGAGGAGGACACCAAGCTGACAACATCTGAGGAGGACACCAAGCTGACAACATCTGAGGAGGACACCAAGCTGGCAATGTCTGAGGAAGACGCCAAGCTGATGAAGGTGCAACAAAAACCAGTGTGTCATATTTAAGGGCTCAACACACAGCAAGCAAATATTTCAAGAATTCATCTCATATCTCCTGCAGCTGGAAGCTGCTCCCTTTGTATTTGGCATAGAAACTGATTCAGAGTTTAGAACTTGGTTCCACTACAGCACCTGACAGATGTGCTGTTCATTATCATCTTTAGAATAGAAAAGAATAGAATGACTTTATTAATCCCAAAGGAAAATAAATTTGCCTTTGGGAAATGAACTTTATAACTAACTTTATACTTAGTCTATAAATCCCAAAGCACTTTAGTCAGGGCTGAGGTTTTTAAATCAAAAAGGGCGTCTGTAGTAATAGGAGATGTGATCCATGAACATGGAGTCTTCCTGGACTTCAGAGGATTTACATGGAGAAGGAGAGCTACTTTGGATCATAAAAGGGGAGAAAGAGGAGCAGTCACTGGACAAGTTGATGGTTAAAAAAGAACATTTTATTTTCACCAATAATTTGTCATCTCCAGTAAGTCTAGAGTCTGGACGTATTCTTTGAGATCAGTTATGTTTTGGGTTTCATTTTGGTTCTGTTTAAGGTTCATATCACAGTTTTGGGGTCACAAATTTTGGTTTGGTTTGGTGTGTGTGTGAAATGAAACGGCTAACCTGAGGATCACTCAGGGTGACATGGACTACGCTCATAGTTACTGTAACTAAGTGTGATAAAACCCTAACAAGTAAAAAGCCAGACTCAATACATCTGTTCAGACTGTATAAATGTGAACATGTAGACACACGCACACAGCACAGTCGCTCAGCAGCTAACAGCTCATTTTTATAAGCAACACCAAACCACGGTCTTTATTCTGTATAAACCTCACTCACCTCACTTCATGTTAGAAATATGATTTAATTAAGTTACACTTTAGCTTAGTTTTCAGTGAGATATTGAGTCTATTGATAAACATGTGGAGATGCACTCAGAATTATTCATGCACTGTGCAGTATATAATTATCTGTATCAGTATATAATAAAATAATATGCCCACAGGTCCACTGCCTCACTGCATTAACAAACACATTTAATCACCATCATTATCTTTACATAATATAAATATAGAAAGAATACATCCTAATGTATATGATAGCATACCACGTATACACAATATCATTACCACACATTTCCTTGAAATATCAGGATGTAATTTTGAGGCCATGTTGCCCACCCACATCCTCCACAGGCTGCACAGCTGCTTTAAACACAGTTACAGTTATCTGTGACGCAGCATCAGTCCACTCAGTTCAGTCTGGACTGAGAACATGTGTTTGTTTCACTCAACATGAATTGGTTATTTGTAGAAAAGGTGCTGATGTCGTTTTCTCTCTGAATCACAGCCTCCATCCAGCTTCACACCTGAGCTGAGAACTGAAGTTTCAAAAGTCTCATTCAGGTAAACATATAAGATATCACTTAACACTGTTTTCAGCCAAGCACCTCCTTCTTCCTTCAGATGTGATCTGTACAGTGGTGGTGTCTCATGGATGGCCCCCTCTACCCCTCTCTCTCCTTAGTGCCTACTGGCTTATTGTGTCAAGTGACATCATTTTCTGATGACACCAGCAGAGTTTAACAGCTATGTTGCATCTGTTGATTGTTTGGTCTTATATTTGTAGATATGTGTTTGTCTCCTTTGTCTCTCAGGGCTCAGGAAGTAGATTCTGCGCTGATCACAAGGGTTTGACCAAGTTCAGACTGTTTTTATTTCAGGCTGTGACAGGTCACTTGTGCTGATTCAGCCTTCTGTCTCCTACAGGTTCAAGTGTCCTGGTCCTGGGAAGTTCCAGTGTACTTACACTGGACTGGTGTTTGTTATGGATCAGGAGGCGGAGCTGGTCTACAGGACTGTCCAATGGGATACCTACGCCCTAGAGGCCATTTTCAAGACACCAGCGGGGCCCCTGTTCAACATCGAGTGTCCTGAAGAAGCCATCAGTGAGCTCCACTTCCCTCACTGTGAAGCAGCGCCTGGTGAGCAAAGCGTCAAGCTTTTGTTTTTATTCAATTTCTACACAGTTAATTATCAGTTGGACAGTGTTACAGTCTGATGACAGTCACACATTTGAAAGAAACTACATTTTACATCCAAACAGGGTCTAGTTTAGTTCACTGCAAAGTAATGAGGATGTGTAAATATTATCTCTAACTAATGACTCAGGTCAATCTGCTCATCAAATCCTTTTATTTCTGTTAACTAGTGGTGCTTTTGTGGAAAATCAGGAGGTAACATAGTCATCAAATTTGTCATTTGGGATTATCTCTTATTACCTTTAGTCTGTGTTTTCCCAGCTCCACCCCCAGGCCTGCTGTTGGTGGCCCACGTCACTGATGATGGAACCAGCATCATGGCACCACAGGAGATCACCGACACGCACGTCATTGTCAAAGTCCCTCACCTCTCTTCCTTTGGCCTGGTGTGGGCTATGGAGTATTTATGGAAGTTCTGGAACAACATGAAAGAAACCAGCGCCCAAGTGTTGCTGTTCCTAGCACCAAGACTAATAGCACGGAAGCAAAGCGTCTATGTTAATCTCCTGCCAGGCAACGTCAACCTGGAAGAGGTAAAGATGGAGGAAATCACACAGCTTCACTCTCAGTCCAAACTCACCATTATCAATCAGATCATGTACTGCTTATCAAAGAGTGTTTTTTTATAACTCATTTTGTAGACAACACACTGGTGTGTGTTAGGGCTGGCATTGGATATTCTGAATTTGGATTCATATTCAAATAAAAAAACAAATAAATATTAAAAATGATCAATAATGGTGGACAGAAGGGCTGTACGGCTACACGGCTGTACGGGATCACTGCAGTTATCAGGAGAGGAGCACTCGTGAGGTCAAACAATCAGCTGGTGCTTACAGTTCATCTGCTTCATCTTTTTGCCAGTTATGATTAGATTTTCAAGCACTACAGTAAGGGTGATGCAAAATGTGGAGTTTTGTTCCAGCTTGCTCTGTAGCACAAGTAATCCTTTTACAGTAATATCCAAGCAGATGTTTACAGTAAATTAACAGGCACTGTAGACAGAGCTACTCTGGTCTGCAAAGTAATCAAAGTGTTGCAAGTCACTGTTTAGTTCAGCTCTGTGCAGAACCTGCAGCAAACCACATGAAAACTCATCACAGTTAAATTAACTCTAATTACTAACTATGTCATTTTCATTTTAGATATTTTATGGTCTAAAAGGACAAAAATGTCTGTTTGTACATTCATCTTTTCATCTGGTGGTTAATGTACCCCTTAGTTTTATGTAGACATTACACATGTATGACGACTGTAGAAGTTCATACACTGTGGGACTGAGAATTATTTTCCATGTTACACAAAAAATACATTAAATAATGATAATAACTTTGATATTAAAATTGGCTGTTGAATAACATATCAGTCATGAATTGTGAATTTGATCCTGCTCAGAGAAACAGCGTATTGCCAGCTGTCACACTAACTCTAAACCAGTCACTGCAGCACCACCCACAAGCAGAGAGAGATTGTTTTGTTTGTTTATGATCTAATTTGTATGTTCGTAGATATTTTAAAAGACACTTAACGTTTAATGAAATAAATCTATGCCTGAAGATACTCTACTGTGGAGCTGTTCTCTAATATAATGTTCTCCTTCCTCTTCAGGTAAAGATACGGCAGGAACAGTGTGTGCTCTTCCAGAAGCCTCCTAGCTGCAAACTCACCACAAATCAACCTTACACTGTTCACTGTGAGAAGGCCTATTTAGTCCAGCCTGCGGTGAGTATTTCAGCTTTGAAGTGACTTACCAACCTGACACCAGTCATCGGCTGTCTGTGACAGTGTTGCTGCTGGTTTTCAGAAAGCTGATTTTGCCCTGGACTATGGACCAAATTACCACCCGACGTTTGAGATCGTCCTGCCTGCAGAGGTAGACGAAGCCACCGTAGAGGTCAGAGATGTAACTGAGACAGCAGTCTGGAAGTGTGAAGTTCGCTTGCCAGGTAAAGACTCCATGCATCTGCAGCATCAGGATCATAAAAGTGATAGTCACCGATTGATCCATGGTGCCTCAGATCAGCTTTAGGCTGCTTTTTATTCTACAGTCCACTTAAAGGAGAAGTTCCGTTTTTTGCAACCTGGACCTTATTTTTAGCATAAAATACCTTCATTTACTCACCTGAACAACTTTGGTGTAACTTGGAGTCCTTCGGAAGATATTTAGATCCACTCACGATCTACGTATATCCATATAACGGGAGTTGTTGGGGCAACGATGCAGCGTCTAAATAAGACATTATCTGCTGCGAAACACTGATCTATGACTTCGATGACGTCACTTCCGTGCCACTGCTGAAGTCGTAGATCAGTGAAAAGCTGTGTACACAACCCCGGGTGACAATAACAACACAACTCGGAGCCGCTCTGAGCTCACGGGGGAATAGTGCTGGTGATTCATAACAACATATTGGTGAAATTAAGGAGTTTCACAGCAGATAATGTCTTATTTAGACGCTGCATCTTTGCCCCAACAACTCCTGTTATATGGATATATGTAGATCGTGAGTGGATCTAAATATCTTCCGAAGGACTCCAAGTTACACCAAAGTTGTTCGGGTGAGTAAATGAACGTATTTTATGCTAGAAATAAAGTTCAGGTTGCAAAAAACGGAACTTCTCCTTTAAAGTCATTTAAAAGGATCCTATTGGCCATGCAGCTCTAGGACCTGTATGTATCACAGTATATCTACATGTCAACATATTACACCTACTCTACCTGGAGCTCTGAAATTCTCCTACTGCTAAATCCATTTGAGGCAGTTTGACAGGAAAACCAGTGACTCCTCAAATTCCAAAATCGCTTCAGATGTTCCTCTGATAATTCACTATTTTCATGTAGTTGATGTTACTTGTTGTCCTGTCATATGGTCACATGTCACTGTCCCAGTGTCTCATTTCTCAAATCAGCAACCTTTACCATTGGTGATTTCATTTGCTGATGCAGTACAGATGTGGTCATTGTGGTTATTGAGCACAAGTGTATTTATCTTCCAGGCCTTGCTACAGCGGGGACTTCAGGGGTCTCACGACACACTGCGGAAGAGAGGCTGGGGTTTGCTCGGACAGAGTTCATCCAAAGAGTCTCTGAACCTGTTGTTAGAGAAGCGCTGGATAAGCTCCTGCAGGCTGCGGTGTTAACACGTGATGAAAAGGAGTCCGCTGCTGGGACACCAAACAGGGCAGATAAAGCTCAAGTATTGATCGACACGGTGCAGAAAAAAGGATCAGGGGCCAGTTCAGAACTGATCAAAATTCTGTGTGAGATAGATCCATTCCTCTCAATGCATTTGAAGTTTCACTAAAAGCAGGAACAGTGTGTTTTGTCTGATACCAACATCTTTAATTCTTTTGATGGACCTTCAAACCTTTTTGATGTTTTGTTCGAGAATGAATCAGGTTTACCTGAGCTGTCCTGGTTGACATTATAAATTCAGTCTAATGCACAATTTTATACGAAATGTACTATTCTAAAACTTAGTACCAGTAGTGCCTTTTTCACTTCCTCAACTGTTATAGATTCAAAATCTGACTTTATCCATTTATTTGAAAACTAAAGGCATAAATCAATGAATAAATCTAGAAATTCTGAAATAAATAATGTGGAAATGGATAAATACTGTGTGTTTAAATACAGAAATGGCATTTGGATTACCAAAATGTTATGATTTTGCATTTACGTATGTATTTAATTATTTATTTCAGCATATTTGGCTATTTATTCCTTCACGTCATTTCTCGTCCTTCATACCAGTGAACACTGGAGGTCACATTCTGACGATACCATCTGCAACACGGTCTTCTGCTGTACTGACATACTGAATACATCCTTTTATTTTATGGTTTTATACACCTTATATGTCTGTCACGTTCATGCATGTGATCATGTCCTGTTGATAGGTTAGGCGACTGTTAAATGGAAAAGAAAGCATCCTAATTTGGACATTTGCACATCTGCAATAAGGTTCATCTTGGGATCTGACTGATGATGACCTATAACCATGTTGTGCTTGTCAAGCTGATGGTGTCACAGCTCCAACGGGCTCCAAAGTTCAGTAATCATATTGAAAGTACACACACATTGTACACATGCACAGACATATGGAATTTTATGTTTACATCCTTCCAAATGTTTCCATTCATTTAAAAAAAAAAGAAATCTGTGTTTTTGTCATGTGTTTTTGCTTCATGTAATTAATTGGTTGCCTGTCACTCACATTAAATGTGTCTCTCTGATCATGTGTCAGTGTGGGTTTGTCTGAGAAGCTCAGCATTAACTTAGATCTAGTTTTAAACCACATCATTTTTTACACCTCTGTGGTTTCCAGCTGTACATTTGAACCGGATGTAGGATTTTAGTGAGTGGATGTCTGCATGTGAAGTTTTTAGAGAAACAAGCTGAGTAAAAATAGGAGAACTCAGCTCTCTGCTGTTTGACACATCCTGTCCTGTGTCCACTGAAGAGCCTCGCTCAGTCTCTGGTGTTTAAAGTCCAACGGACATATTTACAATTTAACATTAAAATCACTGGTCTGATTGAATCTCTGAACTTCCTGAGCAGTGACTTTTGTTATTATTTTGATTGAGAGATCCTTTATTAGTCTGCCTGGGGAGAAACTCTGCTAGGAAACAAATACAGTCTGTGCTTGGAAACAAGGGAAAAATTGCTGCGTAACACACAATGAATAAATAAATAACTAAATATCGTGACAGGTTTGTAAAAGCAGGCCAGTTTTAATCGATTTTGAATGAATATTTTGCAAAAATATAAAAATATCTTTTTGTGATTTGACTGATTTTCATCACTGAATGCTTCTGTACAAAAAAAGACATTTTAAAATGCAACTGTATGGTCATGATCGGATTTAGTGTCCCTCTCTGCAGTCTATGGTTGTGCCTGCGGGGGGCAGCACCACGACCGAAGGGCCCCGGAAGCCCCGTAGAAGAAAAGGAAAAGGAAGTGAGACGTTACCCCGCCTGTGATTGGCTTAGCCTCATATTCTAACCAATCATAGATCTTCTTATAGATTAGTAGCCAATCAGGGCCGAGGGGAGGGGCGGGTCATCGCCTCTTCGTGCCGGTGCTGTGGTCTCGTGTTGGTGTGTGTGTTTGTCTTTGGCAAAGAAGAGGCATTCGTAACTAACGTCTTCCTCTGGATATCCACAAACACGGACAAATGGACGGTGAGTGAGAACCGTGAACACGGAAGTGAAGTAAAAATGTTCAGTACGGTCCTTTACACCGTCCACAATGAAATGTAGCTGATGAAGGCAGCTTCTGGTGGGCAGGAGAGGCAGGGAGAGCAGGCCAGCTTACTGAGTACTGGATGGCAGACTGGTTTAACAGCAGGAGAAAGGAGGTGATGCAGGAGGTGGTTGGTGCAGAGGGATGGAGCTCTGGAGAGATCTGTGGAAACACATGGAGAGGCCAAAACTACAAGGTGCAACAAATAATGACAGTTCAAAATGCGTGAGAGGAGAGGAGAGGAGAGGAGAGGAGAGTAGAGGAGAGGAGAAGGATGGAGGAGGAGTGGAAAGGAGGAGGAAGGAGGAGAGGAGAGGGTAGGATAGGGCTCCATGTAACCTGATGTGTCCCCCAGCAGTCTAAGCCTACAGCAGCGTAGCTATAAAATGGGTCAGGGCTACCTGAGCCAGCCCTAACTAAAAGCTCTGTTATAGAGGAAAGTTTTAAGCCTAGACTTAAATGTAGAGAGAGTGTCTGCCTCTCTGACCCATGGAGAGAGTTGGTTCCACAGTAAAGGAGCCCGATAACTAAAGGCTCTACCTCCCAGTCTGTTTTTAGAGATACTGGGAGTCACTAACAGACCTGCGTTCTGGGAGCGAAGTGCTCTGGCAGGACAGTACGGAGCAG
>OMNW01012045.1:31381-41606 GCA_900303245.1 Selene dorsalis | reverse complement strand
AGGTGGTGTTCAGAGAAGGTGGTATCTTAATTTTGAAGGAGGCTTCGACGAACCCTGGGGGGATTTCCACTGTATTTTATTTACAAAAAGGTTCTGGATATGCACCGTTGCAAAGGGTTAGGGTTAGGGTTAGGGTTTGGTAGGCAAGTTATGTAAGTATGGAAGCAGTGGTTGTAGCGGCTGCTGCAGAAGCAGTCGTTGCTGCTGTTGTGTTTGTTGTAGTCACAGTGCCAAAACTAAGATCCAGGAATTTCTCCCTAAACCAGCAACACAACTGAGGAAAACGAGAGGAATCTGAGACGGTTACACTGAATGCAACATGTTTCATGTTACATTTGATTCCTGCTGGGAAAATGACTAAATAATAAAAGCAGTGTTTTGGATACCTTATTATACTGAGGAATATGAGGGGGGGGCAACACTGCAACACTGATTTAATTTATACATATAACAAAGCAAATTTCTTAAGTACAGTAGTGTTTAATGTGGTTTTAACATGAGCAGCTGCAGAAACAAGTCTAAACCCAGCACAGCTACAATTAATCCTCGTCACATTTCATTTTTAATATCTTTGAGGTTTGATACTCAGTCCAAAGAGAGGAGCAAGCATCTTTCTCTCCTGACTTCCTGTTCATGTGTTTTGAATCATTCATGTGGAGTTTTAGCCTTGTCCCTCCCTGCTAAGTGTTTTGGCTAAAGCATTTGCCAAATGAGTAAATGTGAATGTAAATGGTGGCAGTAACAGCAGGCCACTTCACTTACAGTAATAACACCAGTGTTACAATGAATAAAGTAAACACAGTACTAACATTACCAATGACCACAGTCTGAGAAAATTACTAACCTCAGCACCTGTTACCATTTGAAGTTCACTTGTTATGATGTTTTTACAGAGGAGTCCTGCTCCAGCTGCTTGTTCGTTTAATAGCCCAGATGTCAGATGAAAGTTATGTCCCACTTTAATAATCTGCTGAGAACCAAAAGGTTTGTTTTGAGCTCTGCAGGTTTTAGATGGACCTGAATAATACATTTCTGCTGAATGTTTCAATCGTTTGTTATGAACCGCGTAAAAGTTATTTTCAATGATCGCGAATACACAATGACAAAATCCCACACACTGAAAACACACAGCCACTGCAAGATACAGAGAAAGAAACAAAGA
Source organism: Selene dorsalis (assembly GCA_900303245.1). Taxonomy (NCBI): domain Eukaryota; kingdom Metazoa; phylum Chordata; class Actinopteri; order Carangiformes; family Carangidae; genus Selene; species Selene dorsalis. The sequence goes on along the minus strand of OMNW01012045.1, from coordinate 40,444 downwards.
CGTAACTGTAGATACGAGGGTACACGTATAGTGCATTAAAAGTGAAACACTAGTACACAGAGCGCAGGGTGGGGTTTTAATAGAAGCCAGTAAGAGTTTAAAGACTGGTTTTACTAATGGTTCATTGAGAAAGCTCTGTTGTTTTAGTCTCCTGAGTTTTTACTGTCTCGCTGCAGTTTGACCTTGGCTGGAAAGGAGAGCCACTGTCAGGGAGAGACGGGCCAACACCAACTGATTCCACTGGAAAAACACTATACACAAGTCTCAAATAACATTGACTACCCATGTGTTGTTTATATAGCTGCACTTACTGAAGAAAAGTATAGATTGTTTGTAGTTGTGACTTGCATGTGTGAGGACCACATGCAACTCTAAACAAGTAAATCACTGTTTTCAATCTATCTGATGTGAGCTGAACCAGAGAAACGGCTACATGGCAGCAATGTGTGAGAAAATTAAAAAACACACAGCTCGAAATATGTTTGGTGTGTTTAACTTTGACGGTAGAAAAACTTTACTGCCCACACATTTGTTGTTCTAAAACTTCCAGTGTCTTGGTTTTGAGTCTCTGCTGCACAAGATTTGTTTAACTCTTCTGACCGATTTTCACATAAACAGTAGAGGAAGTGGACAGTTAGCACGAGCGCTGAGACAAAGAGCGGTACCATCAGAGAGTAACAAAAGATCAGAGGAAAAAGCAGTCGCAATATTTGAGTGACAGCTGAGAGCACAGCACAAAAAGCAGAGACAAAGATGTCCCTTCTGATACAGGCGGATAGACAATATGAGCCATGTGTGTAATTGATATGTCTCAAGTTATTGCTTTGACCACCAAAATCGAATCAGTTCATCCTTGAGTCTTAGTGACATCATCAATAATGCATCCTGATGCCGCCAAGATCAGCCAGCTTGAGTTAATGCACATAATACAACACTGACTGACTAATGCACCATACATCACAGAGTATGGTGCATTGCATATTTTTAGTCAATAACTGCTGAAGGCTGCACTAATCAATATCTGGTATGGTAGTGGATCAAACGAGCGCAAGTGACTCAGTCTGTCAGACTGTCAGTGACGTGTGTGAACAGCTACAGTGGAAAGCTTGTGTAATGTAAAAGGTGTCGCTCCTGGTGATGAATCCACAGAGAATAATTATCAACTTTGTAAAGGTGAAACAGAGATATTGGGTTCATGAGAGCAGGGCAAACTGAAAACATAATACCTCTGGCCCTGGCTGGCATACACACACACACACACAAACACACACACAGTTACACACACATACTGAGGCATAGAAAAACCCGGTGACTGTGATAAATGCTGCTACTTCTGAGAACTCTGTGAAAGATGCTTTTACCAAATAAAAATTTCAATCTACTGAACACAAATTCAAAAGACCTGCTCCAAATGCAGTCTATGGCTGATTCCTAACTACTGACGGAGATTTCTTCCCTCCATGCAAATCATCATAGGACGTCAGCCAAAACTCTGATTTCATTACACCAGTGTTTCACGGTTGTGTACTCAGAAAAGCTGTACAAGTATATTTTGTACCCGGCACACGTTGTGATTGATTGAGTGCTGGTGGTGGATAAATGTGCCTCAAATGAAAGAACGAACGAACAACTATCTTTGCCCCGGACAAGGTTTCATGTGTGCTCTCATCATGTGCATGTAAACTTGGCCAGTGAGGACCTGGAGTACCTGGTAGAGGAAGCGCTGGCTGAACTGGTGCATGGCGCCCTGCAGCTGGCTGCGCTGGCTCTGCCACTGCTGGTAGTTGCGCACCGACTCGGCCGTGGGCCTCTGCCATGTGGTGGTTCTGGTGTTGTGGTCCACATAGTAGAATCTGCCCTGCTGGTCCACTCGCTTCTCCCAGCTGCATGGGTGACACAGAGGTTGAGCAGTGAGAGAGAGGCCGGGGGCTTTCAACAACATCTTTATTGGGCTCGTCAGGAGTGGGTAGATGTATTAAAAGAAAACCGATAGTAACGGTGCTGATTTATGGAGAGGGAAGAGAAACAAAGGCAAGAAAAGGAAAGAAAACAGTGGGCGGGTGAAGACAGAGAGTGGGAAGATGGGAAAGGAAAAGAGAAGTGAGGAATGAAGGAATGACAGAGTAGACTTGTAAGGGAGAAGACAAGGGAAATAACGCTGCTGAGATGGTTAACGCAAACCATTCCCAACAGGACACACACGTCCCACATTAAGACAGTAGCCATGAATAGGGAAACAGTGGGAGATGCCAGGTTTTAAAGTGACACTAACCATGCCAGTGGCCTTACTCAGACATCTGTGTATATCCTGTTGTTCCTCTGAGACAGGGGTCTGGACATGGACTGAGATATTGATGGTCCACAGAAACACAAGCACAAATATAACGACACACACAGTCACACTTGAAACAAACATGGCTCCCTGAACTCAGCAGGACTGACTGCTGCTCCGCTGCTATTCTCATATCTCTGACTTAACTGCTACAGAATTTGGAAGAGAAAACAGCAGCGACTTCCTTCTGCTTAAAAGAAAACACACACACACAAAACTGAAGCCCCGATGTTAAAACTCCATGACGTTGTTTTGACCTTTCATTACTATCTGGAGTATCTCTGTGACCTTCTTCCTCTCTGGTTGGTTCAGTGTTTTTCTTCAGTGGTCAAACAGTCTGGTTTCCACTGCAGCCATTATAAAAAAAAAAAGCTACTGCGATGAATGTGTGAGGCAAACTGTGCTCTCAAAATCTTAAGATATTCTGAATTCCTTGAGTTTAAGACCGGGCTCTAGAAGCTCCATGGTGTTGGATTACATGCACAACATGACTGGATAATACATGAAGGGCAGATACAGGTACATACACACACAAACTCATACGGTGAGGCCAGGACTTGCTGGGCTCCTCACAGTGGTCAGAGTCCTCTGCACAGACTCGCTTTTGTTGCACTGATGGATTTAATGCAAACCCTCAAACACTTTCATTCATTCATCTTCATTTATTCGGTGTGCACAAAGAGATTTACTACTGCGCAGCCAGCTCTCCCTGGATACAGACATATTTATCTACACGTTTATATTTATCGTTAAAGAACACGGCACGAAATGAAACGGGGCAGCACGATGGGATGGCAGACATCAGACCAGGTCGCCCCGCCTCTTTTCTGATTCCATTTAAAGACGCATTTTGTCAGAATTTCGGCTATTCGGTTTATTCACATCCAATTACTTCTACTCTGAGTGGTAGTTTTCTCTGTTGGTGTCGCTTCCAAAAATTTTATATTGTGTATCTATCCACAAGAAATTCCCAGGAAATGATACTCTGACTCTTTACTGCTCATTGAATTTCCCTGTTCTCGATGTTGATGCTGCCTCTGCCCGGCTTCACAGAAACTGCTTCTTACGCCACACACAGAGCTCAACTGTTTTCAACTATTTCATCAGTCTGTCAAATATTTCATTGCCGTCATGGTGCCATTAAGAGAACCTCAGGTGCGGTGATGTTCTTTTTGGCCGGGCAGCATCAGAGGGGCCAGCCTCATCAACACTAATGTCTATTGCTGACTGACTGAGTGATCGGGTTAAACCATTGGTCAGTCAAACGAGACAAGATGGTGGTTTGGATTTATACTCGTAGGCTGAAGTTACTCCACTGGTTTTTACTTAAAATCATTTGACACAGACAGGCAGAGTTGACAACTTAGGCTCTTTGATGTGCTGTCTTACATTTCCTTAAGCGCCTGGTGACGAATCGAGTGACTTTTTGGACAAATCTTATCCACTTCCTGTAGAAGACAGGTCAGTATTTACTGTGTGTTTGCTTCTGTTTACCACCCACAGGCACACGTCACTGTGCTGACCACACAGCAGCTCACATAGACATGACTGAGCTACTAACTGTCTGCGTGATCTTTTCACTAGCACCTATAGCTGTAGACATTGCAGCTCAGTCTTTCTCTTTAACTGATGCGTTCGGCGATGTCAGATGATGTTGCCGTTATCAAATGAGGCTTTTTGCAGCAGAGCGGCAGCTTAGAAGTACCTCCTGGTTACCATGCGGCCTTAAATGGCCACGTTTCAGATTGGACACAGGAACAGAAAAACGCATTAATGAGAACAGCTCCATAGGGAATTCAGCTGTATTAAAATACTGTATGAGCACAGGAGCTGACACTGGGCAAACACAGCCTTGGCTGTACTAGCTTTTGAGACGGTTTTCTCCCAGCAGCTCTTTCTGTGAGGTACTGCGATGGACACCGTGCTCCATACAACCATGTTAACCAGCTCCAATGATACTTTTACTCTGACTCTGACCAAATGAGCATTATGCACTGTCCCTATGGAGTCATTTATGGAAAATGGGCTCAGAGCCCACAGTATGTGTTGTTGATGACATTTCTCGGGACAAAACCTCAAGCTTCTTTGCTGAAGGCTTTTTAGCATCATGCTGACATACATGCAGAACTGAGCCCACATGATCACCCTGAAGTGTTTTTATTCAGGAATGACAGCTAACTAGGATCGCTGATGTACGGATTTAAATAAGGATAATACTTTGTTGTCTTCTGATGGGAAAAGCTCTTTTCTCTTGTGGTCAGTAATCAGTCTCAGGGACAGTTCCGCATCCCAGAAACTAGGAGGTTTCAGTATCTTGCTCAAGGACACTTCAGCATTGTGGATTATTACAAACACAGGGAGTTATTTGGTTGAAGGATAGTCTCTCTGACCACTGTGCCTCTGAGCTTCCTTTAAAAGGCAGGAAAAACATGGTTCCCTCTCTGATATTAGCACTAGCTAGTTATTTACTGGAGCCAGGGAAAATCCCAGAACCCACAGCGGCCTGTCTGAGAGTCTCTACTTAGTTCTGCTATCTGACTTTAACTCTTTGTACCAGTCGTGTCATCAACTACCTCTATATATTTCTTAAAGCCAGAAGTGTACAGCTTCCTCACCAACTGCCCAGATTAATGCTCTCCATTCTAGCTCCTTTAGCTTCCTTCCTTTGGTTAGTCCATTCATTTATCACTGCGGCTGACAGCAAATATCATGAATTTACTTCTCTACTTGAACTGGGTTTGACCAAATAGAACTGGGAAAGGTGCTTTACATTTTACAACACTGGACTGACAGTGCAACATTTACTTTTAAAAAAGAGAATTTACCCCCTCCCAAAGAGCACCACTTGCCTACAAAAAAGCCGCAGAACTCCGAAATAGAGGACATGCAACGTGTGACGTCAAACTTACAAATGCCAAACTGTCCTACTCATACTCTGCTGCTGGAAGGACTTTTCATGTGTGAGGCTGTACTGTTACCCCAAATATTAAATTTATCTGTTCAAACCGCATATATTAGTATCAGTAAAGCTCGCAGAACAATCATTACACTGGAGACTGAAACAACAGCTAGTGTCCTGACATGACATGTATGATCTTATAAAGTTGAAAGACACTTTCAAAGTGTGTGTTAAGATATTTTCTTAGACCATGATAATCATGATACAGTCTATTCGTGCCTCTGAACCAAATGACACCACAGACACCATATTTAAAACAGTTTATATAACCTAACAAAGTACAGAGAGGTTTTACCTGGTGCTGAGAGGCTGATGTGAACTCATTTGGCAACGGCTTGGATATGAATATGAAATACATATGAAAGACATTTATTTCAATGTAAAAATCCTGAATTTCAGCTTTAATGGCCAATAAGATTCAGTCAGATGAAACTCTTCTTAGTTTCCGTATGTTTCACTAATGTCAGTTTGATATTTCAGTGTTTGCACCAAAACAGTCTTTCTCAAATATTCACAGCAGTGGTATGAAACTGTCTACTTGCAGAGGAAATGTCTTCTTACTCTGGCTATGAGGGTTTATGACTATTTCTCATTCTACTGATCAAAGTAAACAGATCTATAACGCATAGAAAAAATTTCATGTTTTTAGTTGTCCTTGAAAAAGTAGTTGATGAAAATTGATAATCTCTGGAGGTTTCCTGCACAGGACAAACTGAAACCAAACCAAAGCCTCTCGTGCTTTGCTTTGCTCTTTATTAGTGGTTTGAGCCTGGGCTGAATCATGAAAGGCCTGTTTAGTAAAGCAGGGGTTTGTTAAGAATCAGTATCAGACACAAAATGAATGATTGTGGCTTGGCCACATTAAAACACACTACCATAAGCAACAGCATCAACAGCATCAGCAACCAGAGAGTATTGGAAAGACTGCAGTCAGTATTGATCACAGCTTTGTACATAAGTTTATTTCTTTGCATTGCCGCTTTAGTCCAGCAATGAAAAACTAATTGCTCAAAAGGGAACAGTTCAATCAAAATGGAACCACAATCATATTTTGAAATTCAATGCTTAATGCAAATACACAATGTTCATTTACTTACTAGTTACTATTGTTTAACTTTGTTGACATATGATGCCGACAGTAACAGATTTATGTAAACACGGGATCCTTCTTCTTTAAAAAGATCCTTCTACTATTAGACTACAGCAAATGTGATACAACTTAAAAACCAGAGCAGCTTGTGATGACAAGTTGCAAACTCTACAGTCTATTTGATAAAGAGCAGTAGGACAGAAGCACTCTGACTTTATGATAACTTTCTTTATTTCAGCTTCCAAGCCACCCCCACCTCCCCACAACCTCTAAACAGTTCCTGGTGTGTACATCTGGAGTGCTAGTAGTGTGGCATTAGCCTGCTAATTGATCCTCTGAAGGGCCACCGGCCAGCAGCCAACATAGTGGTGGATGGAAGTACATGTGGCGGCTAAGAAAGGACTTCTGTTCTCTGGGCCCCCATGCTCTCATTCCTTGTATGGAAAAACTGAGATGGGGGTTGGAGGTTTAGGGAGAAGTGGGGGTGACCTTTTCCTAAAAACAGCCTCTCTTTCTCTCTGTCACCCAGTCACACACACTGTGAGTATCAATAAATAATTGGTTCAAGTTAAAATGTCATAAAAGCGGCTCTACTCTGGCAGGGCTACTCTGTTCTCCTCATGCTCTGCACAAAGAGAGGGAGAGAACTGTGTTGTAATTATGACGACTCAGCACAAAAAAGAGAGAGTAAAATCAAATCTCTGATTTAGGACCAACTACAATGTGTGTTGTTATAACCAAGAACATGAAACACATGAACAAGCTGCAGCTGACGAAAACGTGAACATTCTCGGACACATTTCTATACTTAAGATACAAGTGTCCAACAATGTGAACAGCTACAGATAAAGCCAGAGCCGCATTGAAAACTGAACACTGATCTTAAATTTGATGAACTTTTACATGTTGGTGTGCTTTTATCTAACCTGTCAAGGTATGAATTCCACAGGAGAGAGCTGGTTTGTAGGCAGTTATGAGAGAATCATACAAATATGTCTTTGGGGTAAATTGTGTTAACTTTTTCGACTGAGAGCTTCCCCACCTCAACAATGGAGCACTATTTAGACAAAGAGTTTCCTCCAGGGAGCTGCTGCTCATGGTTTGTTTTGTTTTTGGTTCCATTCTCAGCAAAAAAGAAAAAAATCTTCAGTTTCATCAAAACTCAAATCATGTGACTAACCATGTGACACACTGTCATGACACAGTCAAAGTCAGTGAGATCACATTCCCCCTCATTCCGATGCTTGATGTGAAGGGAAACTGCAGATGTAAAGTAGGCTGACATAATGTAGCTCATCAGCTCTACTACTACTGATTGTGCAGAGTTTTTATTGCAGCGGGGGTCAGGAGTTCATGCTCATGCTTCATGTTCACACTACTGCAGATCTGCATCCAGATGTATTACGCTCTGTATCAGAAAGGATCTGCATCCACACTACCACACTTGAAAACATAGACATAGCTGAGCAAGCATGTGCACTGAGCATGTGAGATCCAGTGCAACCAGTAAGCAGAATGCCTACATTGCAGTTGATAAACTGCAAAAAATATGAGGAACGAGGAAACGAGGAACAACAAAGAGCTGTAGTGTTAATGTGCAGAATTTAACCCAACAACAGCTGTGGCAGAAACAACAAGGTCTGAGAACAACAATGTCACAAAACAACAAGGTCGGAAGTTCATTATCATGTTGTTTGAACCTCTGGTAGGTGAGGCCTCTGACCTCAGGCACCAGTTTCAAAGTAAAGATGGAGCATTTGAAAAGAGAAATAAGTGTCTCAACCCGTTTATTAAGAGTATAGATCAGTTTTTCATCCTATCTCTCTAGTGAAGTTAACATTAATTTGTGACCATGTTTGTTTTCAGGTCGTAAGTCTGATGTCATTGCTGTCACAACACAATCAGTCAGCCTCACTCTAACTGATGCAGCAACACAAAAACACATGACACGTGCAGAGGCCTACCCTGGCGGCAGCGGTCTCTCCCAGGTTGTGGTTTTGGTGTTGTGGTCGACGTAGTAGACTCTGCCATGTGGCAACACCCTCTGCTCCCAGCTGAACAGGCACAGTGAGAGAGAGAGAAGTATAACTCATCTGATTACAAGTGAACCGTTCACCTCATTAGAGCAGTTAAGAGTTTTATTTAGAGAGGACAGGGAGTGTCCCACACCACCTGCTCTGGGTTTAACAGTGACCAACACGGACAGAGCCCAGTATTGATGCCACAAACCCAGAAGAAACAGCAGCTCTCTAAATACATGTTTGTCTTAATCACCTGCAGTCATCCACTAACTAAAGTAACATCAACAGCCTTGTAATTATTCATTAAATATATCACATCTATCTTCTGAGCTTTTTATGCTTCTGTTTTACTTTGCCAGCAAATCTTGTTGTCATTCACATAAATAAAGCTCATTGGACCTGAACTGAGAGAGGGAGAGAAGCCAGTTACTAACCCATGCACTAAATTAAATCTGGAAGATTTTTATATCGTGGATTAATGCAAACCAGCAGCTGTGGTGCATCTATAAAATAAAGTATATTATTCTATAAAAAGTGATTTTACTTTGGTTTTTTTTTTTGTTTTGATGTTTGATTGTTTTCATACATTGATTGTGTGATTGTGTAGAAACCATATATTTTAATAATAATGGATGACATTTGCCTCACAGGGCACAAGAGT
>OMNW01012045.1:15176-31355 GCA_900303245.1 Selene dorsalis | reverse complement strand
TCTGTAAAATTCGAAATACTGCAGATGAAAACATCGGAAAACAAGATACTAATAAAGAATCCAGTAAAAAACAAAAAACAAAAAAAAAAACCCACAAGATTACTGAGTGAGCCAATCATCTGCTGTATGGAGCTGCTGCTACCCACCCTGTAAAGATTTGGCTTTAAAATGAATCATCAATCATGGAGTGAATGTGAGATGTTGTGATGCACTGTCTCTTACCCTGCCGGGAGTGAGTCTGTGGTGGTCTCTGTCGTGGTGCTGCTGCTGGCCTGCTCTGTGCTGGAGGTGGCGTTTGGCCCAGGCGCCGCAGGGGTGGCCGAACCCACGGCGTCCTGACCTGCAGAGGGGCTACTGTTGCTGCTGTTGGCAGCAGGAGAGCGGCCTGATGGAGAGGGTGGAGGAGGTGTGTGATGGGCCATGCCCCCCCGACTGTTCTCCAGCCCGTTTGACGTCAACTCAACTTTGTCTGAGAGGAGAAATGGAAAGATGAGGACAAACCAGGATCTCAGGATCAACTGATGTGGTGATGTGGATTTTTCAGCACAACTACTTCACTGTACTCGTGTGCTACCGAGGAGGTCTGAGCTATAAAAACATGGAGAACAAACCGTAAACAAACAAACTGCTGCAGAGGCCTCAGATGTATTAGCTTCCACCACTGGAGGCCCAGAGTGTCACAGACAAGATAAATGCAGAAACTATTTGACGATGCAAATCAATTACGTACGAAAAACTAATCTGCGTTAGATTCAATTGTGAATAATTTAATTAACAACACCAGTCTGCTGTCTGTGTTTATTTACATGGTGATGTACTTTCTTAACAAAACCATGTATTTGATTGCTTTTCATCCAGTTCCATCGTTAGAATCTCAAAGTTAAACTTCAAATAAGCGTTTAATTGATGAATTGAAACATAACTGACACCACTAATAATTATTTGTATAATTTCTCTATTTCAAGTTCATCAACTTCGACAGTGTATTGGATACAACTCAGACAAAAACACATGTCTGTTTCCATATTCATGCTGTAGCTACAAGTTGTTACAGTATGCCTTTATTTAGTTGCGTCATTTACACCTGGCATTAAAAAATGTTCTGGGTGAAGGTGCTCCTGATGATGCTACACTTAGATGGATGAGTCTCCTTCACTTCCACCACCCCAGCAATCTACGTTCAGTTCAGTCGTGTGGCTCCTTCCACCTTATTTTTGTTTATATGTTTCTACCTTTATTGTTTACACACAGAGACTGTTTTACATGAACAACAGTTGTAAAAAATTCCATGTGTCCATGTGTCTCGTGAAACAAGATCTGGGACACCGGGTGGGGGGCGTTGATCTTGCAAGGCTGGTTTTCGGCCAAGAGACTCTAGGTGGAAGGTAGAGAGCCTCCATTCTCCCCATAACAAGTCATTTAACCATCACAACTACTTAATTAAGGTGCAAGTCTTGCATTCAGCAGTCTCTGTAAGTCCTCAAAGTCAGTGTGATTTTGACAGAAATCTGAACAACATTAAGCTCCCTTTAAGAAAAACTACTACCAGCTACCTGGTCATGTGTCTCATATACCTGCAATATTTCCTGGGCTTCCTAGACTTTTGGTGGACTGGTGGTGACCAGAGGAGCCTGGCCCAGGGATCTGCTCCTCAGTCAGCTCCCCATTAGTCAGAAACCCCCCTCTGGAGCACCCTGGGGAGCCACTCTGTGAACCTCCCACCGAGTGCCTGTTACTCCTGCGAACAGAAAGAGAAACAGAAGGAACAGGATGTGGAGCAGATGAGGGGGTGGGGTGTGTGTATGTGTGTGTGCATGTACGTGGTGGTGGTGGGGGCGATGAGGAGGAAAGACAGGAGGGGGGAGAGGTGAGACAAAGAAATATCAAGATTTGCTTTTTGTTCTTTGACTGTCTTTTCTGCTTGGTTCCTGTGGATCACCGCACTGCTTCGTTTTCACAATTAACTTTCAGACCTATTGTTGCTCCTGACTCAGGGGAACAGGCCTGGCACACGTACCGGTGTGTACATGGGTGAATGCAGCGCACGAAATCACACACACAGAGGTGTTGAAGTTGGCTACCTCTCCTCTCTTCAACGTTCTCATATTTTCCAAAACACTAAATATAACTTTGCTTTTCCGACAAGAACTTTTATACGGAGATAAACATGTTGTTTCTCCCTCCACAGGACTGAGGAACGGCCATTAACAGAAAACCGGATTTAGGGCTGCGCTGTGGTGCAGTTGTTTATTCACCACAAGAAGGAGAAGAAGCAGGAGAGGAAGGAAGACGCAATTGAAATTAAAATGCACGCGTGTGTGTGTGTGTGTGTGTGTGTGTGTCCAGTGTCATGAATGTGTGTGTCCTCATGGCAGAACAAGAGAAATCTCCCCTGTCTGTAGTGTCTGCTCTGGATGAAGATGTTGACTGCTTCTCCATGACAGCCGTGGTTTGGACTCTTGGCTTAACTGTGTTTAATGCCCCCCTACAATGTTTAGAGGGAAATACCATCTGACCCCATGCAGCCATGCCGCAAAGCTTTGAAATGAATGCAGGCTGCGCTACTATTTATTATCCATCTGAAACCACATTCAGGGGGAATAACACGCTGGCACTCTGCACAAGTGCTTCAACCGACACTACTGGCACAGACTTCCTTCACTCCATTCTTTTCTCCCATTTATTTTGATTACTATTATGCCTTGGGTCTTATGGTTTTCATAAGCGCTTTGCAAACAGTGTTTTAGAAAAAGGTTATGCAAGTTTATTATTGCGCTATTACTCTTATTATTTTACCACAACGTCTAGAGATTTGAAATGAGCAGTGTGATGAACTGTGTTTGATTTAGATGCCTAGGAAGCTGCTTTTTCCATGCGTGTCCATGTGTGGTAAGTGGGTTGAGGCCTTAGGTCTAAGTCACCCCAGCCTCATCCTAAACAGAAAGTCCTCAGTTTTTGTATGGTTTGTATGGTTAATCTAAAATGGATAAAAATGTTTCTCTTTAAAATTTACACTCAATGACTCCTAATGACCAAGTAAAAATTTGTATTTTGAAAAGTCTTGCAAATGTATTTATCTTGTGCATTCAATCTCTTGTTTACACAGTTTACAAAGTTTTTTTTGGGGTGATTGTGGTCACTGGATGGTGGATCAGGTGGGGAAGGTTTGGGGCATGGCTGCGGGTGGTAACTGCTGCTTGTTGTGACATCACAAAAGTCACAGGAAGGCTCGGTTTGTGAATACAGGCTGTGTGCATTTCTCTGTGGAGTGAGGCTTTAATACTTTCACAGTTTAACATAGTATTAACCTAGACCTACTTTATAATCATACTACACGTGGAGATCTAGTAATACTGTGGGGCCTTTAAACTACATCGACATGGTGAGCCATACAAAACAAGGTCACGTGAGGCTGGGACTAAAAACATCTCATTTTACTCAGCCTCAAACTCATTGGATCATGGAAACTGCACAAAGTGACAAGATGATTGAAATGATTAAAATAAAAAATAAAAAAATAAAAAAAATCATATTGTGATTATATTGTATTATATTATAGAATATATTATGCTTTACTGCACTCACAACTCACTGTGTGCGCTTGTGTTTGTGTGTGTGTGTGTGTGTGTGTGTACACTGTCCCAACCTGCCCTGAGATCCAGCAGTACTGGGAGTCTCCTCACTCTGTGTTCTCCTCAGGTTGGGTCTGTCTGACTGAAGTATCTCTGCAAAGACACATAAGACAGATATAAACAGATATAACCAGCAGTCAATGGAAGGGCAAAGAGACTGACTGAGAAATAACAAAACACATGTGCTGATATCAATCAAGATTTTTGAACAATCTCACCCACACCAATATAAAAGTGAGCTGACCGTCACTGTTTTTTCAGAGATGGGCTTTAAAGGCATCTGAATGTGAAAATTCTGAAATGTTGATGTTCATAAAGATCAAAGACTCAGTGAAGAGCCAGACAGTTCAGAAAGGTAACCAACTCTTTGTGTTTGTGTACTGGCAACAACCTGTAGTGTTGCTACAGAAACCCACTGACTGGTTGAGTATTAGTTACAATGTTGTTGAATGAATATTGGGAGAAAAACAATTTTTTTTTTATCTTATCGGAAAATGGGAGAGAATGAGAAGCTGAGAACAAAAGAAGAAGACTGGCTAAGAATGAATGACAATGAAAATTGTTATTCTCCATTTTCTGGTAAATAAAGAAATCAGTCTCCTCAGGATGTCTCCTCACAATCTGCTTCATCACATCTTCACTCTTGATCACCACACTCTGCACTGTGTTCACCTGACGTGATTTCTTTTGCAGTCTTAAGCTCACATCACATCAGTGCTCCCTGTGGCTGACCCTTTAAAGAATTAAAACAACGCAGCAGCAGCAGTTCAAGTCTCTCTCACTATCACATGTTGAACAGCGCTGAGGTTAATCGTCCTCTCCGGAGCTGTGTTAACGCTCAGAGGGTAGCTTAAGTTTGTTAAAAAAAAAAAAAAAAAAAAGAAATCTCCAGAATATTCAAACCCACACAGACTCGAAACATGTGGCAATGGAAGTACAGTAGGTGGTTTAATAGAGCCCATTCATCCTTCGACGTACTGTGCAGTCTGTGCTTGTGTGTGTGTGTCTGTGGTATGTGGTCCTGGTGGTGTGAAGGAATGTGTGACTATATGCTCAGTCCCAACTGTGACTGAAAACCACAGGCCTATAACATGCTTTTCATTAACACTCACTTTCTCCTTTATACACACAAATGCAGCACCTTCCTGTGTGTAAGACGCTCACACCAGAGGCACGGCAGCCTCACCGTGTCCATGTTTACACACATATATATCCTGCTATCTAAAGTAAAGCAAACAGGTAATCTCTCACTGACTCTCTCACTCACACACACACAGAGTGCTGTTTTGTGGCTATGAAAGGGCTTCTTGTGGGCAGACCTGATGGACATACAGAAAAATAAACAGTGGTCTTGAGGAGAAACCATTTTGTCATAGGCTGCTCACTGAGTTCATCACCCCCCGACCCCCCCCTTCCCTCTTAATGGCACAAGTCTAATTGCTGGTCCGGTGTGTGTTTGTGTGCACGTGCATGCATGTGTGGATGTTAGTGTGTAAAACAGATTTTCCAGCCATGCGAAGACACACAAAAACATCTCAACTAAAAACACAACTATTCCACGACAGTAAAAACAGAAGTGAACGCATTTCAGCTCAGCAGCTGCTGTGGATGACTGGAAACTGTTCTGAGCGAATACTGTGGTGGAACACTGTCGGTGTCTCTACTGATAAATTACTATTTATAATTAATCTATTCATCATTCATCAAATCCATAAAAACATTACATAAAATATTTTAAATGGCCAAAGGTGATGTTATCATGTTGTTTTGTCTGAGTAATGGGCTAAACCCAAAGACACCCAGTTTATAATGACGTTACACAGAGAAGCAGCACATTCTGACACTGGGGGACCCAGGACCAGAGAACGTTCGATCATTTTTGCACAAATTGATTATAAGAATTGTTACAGAAAAAAAGCATGTGAATGTCTCCACCAACCAGCAAAGCAGCAGGAAGTATGGTCGTAGTTCACACACCTTCACAATCACTTCATCTTTGGGCCAAAGGGAAAGTTTTTGCCAAATGTAAGCACATTGTCTTGACATTCAAGTGGCTAAAGCTGAGTGTTGTGAGGCCTCTGACGAACAAAATCAGTTCATCCCCGAGGTCAACTTGACACTGCTGCCGATTTACGTAATAACATTTTTGATTATGCCAAATTTGAAGAAGTTAGCTCAGGGTTTTGAGATATCACTTTGGGGCAGACAAACAGACAACCTTACAACCTCTGGCTGATGCCTTCACAGATAATACAACCTGACACATGAACCTAACACCGTCTCAGCAAAGACAATTTGAAGATCATTTATGCTTTTTGTTTAGGAGCAGGACAGCCGCTCAGATCCTCTGGCTCATCTCTTTCAGCCGTTCCACACTAGGAGTAGAACAAAAAGGTTTGGTGATGTCATTTTCAGTCACTACACTCCAAAATTGTGGAACAACCTGGCAGAGGATCTGAGAGGAGCTGGAAACATCGACATTTTTAAACATAAACTGAAAACCTGTCTTTTTAATCTGGCTTTGATGTAATGTCTCATCAAAATTCTATGGTTTATAGTTACTCTGGTTATTACTTTTATCTGTATTCGTACTGCTTTATTTTTTATGTTTAGATTCCTTTTTATTTTCATTTTATTGATCGTTTCTATTCTTATTCTTGATCTTTTATTATTTTGATTACTCAAATTTCATGTGCATGTGCATTGGTCTCCAAGTCCTTTCATTTCACTTCTTATGTGGTTTTTGTTCTTCAATCAAACTGTAAAGCACTTTGAATTGCATTTGATTTATCTGAAAGGCGATATGTAAATAAAATTTGGTTGTTTGCTTTTAATGTATGGGTTCAAATTAGGATTAGATATAGGTCTGCACAGAACATGTGTAGAAAAGATTTGCATTTACTGTGAACAAATAATATCAGTGGTGAGATTTCACAAAGGTCCATGTACTCTGAGCAACAGAAGTGTTTTGTCAGCTGTGTGCTACAGCAGAGTATCAGGGACACATTGAGGAATCTGAAATAAAATCATTCTTTAAGAAAGTAATATTACAAGAAGAAAACTGTAATTTAATGAGGCTGTCTGTGGGAATCTTTTTATTGTTCTTAATATTTACTATATTAAAATATATACTTCTTATTTTGATGATGAATCACTGTTATTAATTAAATTTAACGTCATTGTCTTATTTTCTCTTTTTTATAAACATGTACAAGTAATCTCATACAACTTGTGTGTTCTTTATAGTAAATTTGTATGTCTATTCTATGAGCCTTTTAACTTTGCTAGGGACGAAAAAAGTTTACTGAGCTGAACCAAATTGATTTCTAACCAGAAATAACCTCTTTGATTCAGAGGTGACCCTGTCTTTGGAACTACTTACTGTCTTTCTGTCTGTTACAGTCAACAAGTGAGTGTGCCAATATTCCCAGAAAAATCTTTCTCCTCTGCTGCCCCACACCACTCATGATTCAATACAAGGGTTTGTTTGTGTGTGTGTGTGTGTGTATGCACATGAACACACACGCTGGTCAGAAAACGCTGCCAGGGGAAATGAGTTAAAAACGAACAGGAGGTGCGTTCAGAGCAAGAAAACAGAGCACCTTAACAGCAGCAGAGGGTAACACACTCAAAGCTTTATATATTCAGGCAGCTCACAGTTACCTGCACACACTCAACTACCAGTGGTGAATACACTGTGGATAATCAACTACAAACATCACTAACCTTGTTGTCTTTGCTGAAGCTCATGCAGTTAAATGCTGTGCTTTAACACTACAGTTGTTTCGCTGAATGTTCAGGTACATGTGTTTTCAGGTGTGGTAGTGTGCTTGGAGATTGTTTCTGACATAGAGCCAAAAGAGATGTTTTTCCATCTGACATCGGCGTTTGAAAATGAAAACTTAGTAGTGTTGATGTAGCCGAAGCCTCTCCTCAGCGAAAGACACATGAAAGCTGCCTTGAGTTTGCAAAGAAGCAGAGGACTCGAGAGAAACTACGCTCTCTGTTCTGAGGAAACCAAGATTAAACTGTTTGGTCCCCCACCACTCATCATCTGACCAACAACATCCTGACAGTGAGGCATGGTGGCATCAGGCTGTGGGGGTGTGGGGACAAGAAGACTACTTAGAGTTGAGACTGAGGGGAGAAAAGTATACAGATATTCTGATTGAAAACCTTCAGCGGCTCAAAATCTCTGGGTTGCGGGTTCACCCTCACAGAACAATGACCCTACACATAGCTAACAGAAGAGTCTGAAGGACAGTACTGTAAATGTACATGAGCGATCCAAACAGAGACCTGAGATTAGGGGACATCCCAGTCCTCAGATCAAGTATTGGATTGGATAGGCAATTTTCAAATGATCAGGGATTGACAATCATCCCAATCACTTACATCAACTATGAAAAAGTGATCACAATTTGAAGCAGAACGTAAATGCACGAGCAACTTAGCATCAGCAATGCAGTAAAAATGTCAAGCTGTATTCAAGACTACCAATTTGATACAACACTTAAACACTAAACATGGAGTAAAATGTGGCAAGTTCACTAAAGCATCACATGAAACGCCTGCTGAGCCGAAACATTTCATACCAAGCAGAATTTTGATTCATATGCAAGTTTTACAACGCTAGCTGCACTGAGTTCACTGGATTAAGCTGAGGACATCAAACATCAATAAGATTTATATATAAAAAAAAAAACACCAAACAAACAAAAAAAAGCATCTGTTCACCACTGTCTCAATCCAACCTGAGAGAGCCTGAGAGGATCTGCAGAGAGGAACAGCAGAAAAATCTCCAAATCCAGATGTGTGCAGCTTGTACACAGAAGACTGGAGGCGTAATCACTGACAAAGAAGCCTCAGCTAAGTCCTGTGGAAAGTGCTTGAATACTTATTCCAATGTCACAGCAACGGTTTTGTCAATTTGGGGAAATGAGTGAAGAAAAAAAATGATTTCAATATTTTCTATACTTTATGTATTTACTGTATACACATCCACATACAAACACACTCTCAGTCATCCCTGCCCCTCCAAGCCAGGAGAGGAAACCCTGTGCTACCCTGCAAACTGTTTTGGCATCAGAGGAGCATTTGTACTGCTGAGCTTAAAGCAATGAGACCAAATTACGCAATTTGCTGAAACAAATTAGACAAAAGCACTCTTCATGTGGGTGTGTGCGGAATTTTAAGAGAACCTCTAACAACAGGTCATATTAAAAAACAGGTGGAGGCTGGGCCTGACCTTTGACCTTCACACATATTGAAACTTATTATATTCTCTCTTCTATGTTCTGAACTTCAAAGTTTCCCTCTAAATTTTTAACTGTGTAAAAATGCTCGTGTCTGGCAGCTGCTGACAGTGTTAGCAGTTGTGCTAACACTGTCACCTTTAATGATACTGCAAATATTTGAAATGAAAAAATGTATTTATTATGTGTTTTACCTGATTGAGTGATTTAACATACTGGTGCTGTCTGACTTTCTGACTGACTGATGTGCTGAGCCACACTTTGCTGAGCTGCTCTGGTTTCCTGGCTGCTCATAAATTACAGGGAAGAGGAGAAGTGCTTCCAATTCACTGAGCCTCACCACAATCACAGCAGATCGACCACTTTCATTATAAGTATCATTGTCACTAAAGGAGGCAGAGGAAGAACTAAGCATTAAACACAGTGAGCAGAGAGAGAGAAATCATCAATAACAAGGCTGTGTACTTATGACTGACCCACTCTACATATCAATTTTAACTCCAGAACATTTAGGCATTGCTCGCGATCAGCTTTGCTTTGATTGAACGCAAACCAACACTGTTGTAACATAGTTGGACTGGACCGAGCACATGACTGAACATGAGTGGATAGTTCAGGAACACATGCATTGACATGAGCAAGATCGTGATGGGGACAAAGGTTTTGAGCTCTTTTCTCTTTTCTTAACTCATGTCCCAACCTTAAGCTTGCCTATTTCTTAACTGAAGAATTGCAAAACATCCCCCATTACAGGAAACGTCTCATCTTGCTATGCTTGTGTAGCCATATGATCCAACAGCAAACACACACACATATACGGCACACCTCTTAACCTTTCTTCACATCTAAACAGTCGCACACATTTACACAGCCCATGCTGTGGCAGGACTTGGCCCATACTGCTTGTCCTGTGTTCATTCAGCGGACTACACTGTGTGCTCTGTGTGGCGCTCTATGAAAAGCCTTGTGTGTGTGTGAATACGTGTATGTGTGCATACATGTGTAGCATAGAGAGGAGATGGATACATGGACCTGGCTATGGTATTAACAGCAGCTTAATAACTGTACATTTGTTAATAAGACACCTAGTCTTTGGTTCCAAACCATAAAGGAATGTAAAATGTTAGCGTAGCGCCTGGAAGTGGAAAATACTCCTGACCGAGAGTCAATAAGTCTGTGGAGGGCTTGAAATTCTTCCCCTGAGGGGTATGAAATGGCTTTATACTGGTTTGGGAAGAGTAGTACATGCATATTGGGAATAAATGTCCTCTAATGTCAATGTCAAAGTTCAGCGAATACAAGTTGATGGTAAGTCAATATTCTCTGCTAGTATTAAGTGACTTTTAGTTTAACAGTGTTCTTGACATGCTGTTCTTGGCGAGGAAGAGAAATTTCCCACACAGAACTCAAACTTGAATCGAGAATTTAAATGAATAAATATGTGCTAATACTAGCCTGTGTACAGAACTGTCTTACTGTCGTCAGGTTTGAGAAGTGCTATCTTTCACTTTTCTGCTTTCTCACTTTGTCCCTGAGCCCAGGTGAGTGTTTTTGTCCAATTTGAAGAAGTCCCTCAAACCATTACAGAGCTACTGCCTATATTTTTATGCCTCCAACCAGCTACAACCAAGGATCTTATGTTGTTCGTCCTTTCATCCCATTCTAGTGAACGTGACATCTCTTTGATATTACTCAGTCATTTGACCCTGTGATGCATCTTGGGAACACTAAAGGTGCTCTAGTGAGAGAAGATCTCTACCTGACCCGTTGTACTCTCAGCAAATTAAGAGAGCTGTTAAAAGAAATTGGCTGAGTGTAAATGCTACACATCAGGAACAGAGACTGGAAATTGTCCATGACATTTTCATCATGGAAAAGTTGACATATCTTATGTTTCAAAAGAACTCGGGAAAATGGACCATTGTGTGTGTGTTGCTGTATTCTGTCAACATTCTTGTAAGAACTCAATAAAAATGTGTGTAAAAAAAAAAAAAGGGTATATTTTGATGCTATTAAATGATGGGTTGGGACACGGGTTGGTTGCTTCTTATATTCTCATGTCATAGAAGTCAAAAGAAGGAAAAAAATAAAACATCTTATGACCCTTGAACATAATCAAATGAACTGAACACTTAGACCTTTGGACATTAACGTGACAGCTACTAATAACATTGTTGGACTAATCTGTCAATGTCAGGAGATAACGTCACATTTATGAATAAATGTGGTAAAACTTTAGTTGTGTTAAATCTGAATTGAAGCTGACACAGCAGTATAAACTTGCATTGCTCCACTTAATATGTAGGTGCAAATCTATTTTGTAATTTATCTTAATAAGAATAATTCAGTTTCATCTTTAGAACATGTGGTCTAACAATCATCTGGATTTCAGCTGGATCATCAATCAGCTGGATTTTCTGTGATGTTCTCACTCTGACTCTTGGCTTGTTCTCTTGGTACAATATGTCCCGCACATGTTTTAATAACTACCGTAACACACAGTGTGATTGTACACTCACTGAAACGACTGTATCATCGGTCCAAAGCATGTCTCCTGACCTCAAAAGTCAGACTGATGGGCACTGATTCTGTCATGATTTGTCATTTATGGCAATGACACAACTTGTTCTTAAAAAAAAAAGTCACCTCAGCGAATTTACTTATTGCGATCCAAAACAGGGTCTCGGGCAAAACACCACAGAAGCACGATTTACCCACACAATATTTCACAGCTCTGGTAAGTAGTAAGTGTTGCTCGTGTTATATGAGCCCGGAGAAAATCACTGTGTAATATTCATCCCGTCTCTCCTTCCTTTATATCACCCTCATCTATTCATCAGCCAGCCAGAGTTAGCTGAGTTTTTTGACATCAACATAACTTTACAATAAAAAATCCTGCTCTAACGTGTCAAAGAAAAACATAACAATATTCTACTATTCTGACACGACATAAATAACCCACTAGCACAGAAGACCATTAGCTCAAAGCCATGTGGGAAACAAGCCTCTTTGGAAAACTGTCATTTACACAGAGTAAAACCTGCTTTTTTTTCCAAGCAGAGGAAAAAGCTCATTACCATGGTGGACAGACACAAACATCTTACTGTACAAACACATGCATGTGTGTGCGGTTGTTGGCAATATTAAGCAACCTTTAAGAAAGACAGGAAGGGAAAGAGTGAGAGGGGGGGAAGACGCTGTGGTGTATTCTCTGTCTAGATTTTTGTGGGAAAACCGAGCGAATATTCACTTTGATTTATCTCACATATCAAAGACAGAATTCAGATTTGTCAAAAACTGAGAAACTGCTCTTGACCTAAGTCACCTCAGCCGGTCATGTGTTCGACTGTGTCTGTTTGGCGATTTGTGTGTTAGTGGACTGATTTCCACCAACCTCAGTGAAGAGATGGGGCAAAGTCCGGGGAAGAACCCACTAAATATTGGTATAAATCCAGTTAAAGGGACAGATACAGAGCTTCATATGTTCCTTTATTTTCAATAACAAACTGTGACACAGCATTTCTCAGCAGTTTCTCAGAAATAATGTTTGGATAAGAAACACCTTTAATGTTTTTTCGAGACCATAATCCAGGCAGAGGAAAGTGTCTGAATTTAGCAGAGGTATAGACCAGTGTAGTTTCCCCATGCATTTATTTACACAGCAATGTTTTTACTATTGCTGCTACCCCCTTCTTTCTGTGCTGTAGTGTCTTCCTTATACCCCTCAATATATTTCAGCCTGTTCTTTCCTCCACTTAGTCTCATTTACAACATCTGAGTCTGAATCTACTTAATCCAGGCTGCAATGACTCTCCTTTCACACATTGGTATTACTGGTGGTCTGTAATATAACTATAAATTTTGTTTGCTTTTTCTCCAAGATTTTTATGTATTTTTTAATTCCTTGTATATAATAGTAACTATTATATAATGACGTTTTTCTCAATATCCCAACTTAGATGTGTGTGTGTGTGTGTGAAGGCGGGACTCACTGTCTGCTGCCGTGCTGCCATTGGGCAGCGAGCCCAGATCAACAACCATGCCGTCCAGACAGACGTTGAGCTCTCCTCCCGCTACAACCAAGCCTTTGTTCTCCGTCTGCAGCACCAGACTGAGCTGGACGTTCTCCACTAGAGGGGGAGGAGCAGTGATAGAGACACAGAGACACAGACTGCTTGACTTTATTGCTTTACTTTATAGCAGTTTCAGGAGTAGATGTGACACTAGTGTGTCAAGAAGTGAGAACTGTCCCATTGATGACTGACTAAATTGTTCCACTGCACCAAAAGCAGAAAACTGTCAAGTACTGAGAAATGACACTTATTCTATGGTCAGACCTTTCCTCCTACAGTGGCTATAATTTGTAGTTTTAGAATAACGATATATCAAATAACAATGAAAGAATGTGATGGGATCGAGAACCATCTTCCAAATCCAGAGCTCCCTGCAGCTTTGAGCTCCACATAATTTATTACCTGTCTGCATATTATACTGTTTTGGTTCATTCTCTCTGTTCTCAGTGTTTTCACAAAAACCAACAGTGCACACTACTTGTTCAGCACTTGTCAGACATAGTAAGCAAATATTGGGCTGACATTCAGCAAGGTTTCTCCCACACTGCTGCACTTGTAAATAAGCAGTAATAAGTTCACCGACCATAACAACTTAAATGGGTGACAGCTCATTGTTGTATTCACGGCTCGTTTCTCTTTCACTCACTTGGCCAAAAACAATAGTTACTGTATTTTATTATTGTCCTTACACTTAAATATTCAGGACATTGTTTGATCATTTTAGCTGCACATCCTTCTCATATTCTCGCATGCTCTGATTTGAGGTCGACTTCCGGGGAGACTGGGGATGACAAACTAGTTACATGTTTCTGCTTTTAAACGGTGGAGTTGTTTTTTCTGCAACACATACAGAACATGTATGTTTTCGTATGAGTGAAACATTAAAAACAGATTCTTGTTACAGATATGCCAGTTACCCCTTATTTGAAGTGGACCAACGCCACAGTCAGTCTTGTATGGAAATAAAGGAAGCTTCACTGCTGTTTCTGTATATAGATACACTGATAGTGTTAACATGGTGCATCGTGTTCCAGTTGTCCATGACTACGTTTACATGCAGTCAATAACCCTTTCATAACTGGAATATTAGTAATAACCAGGTTGCCCACGGCCATGTAAACACCAATAACCCTTTTTAATGTTCATATTTCGGTTTTTAAAAACCCAAAAATGACCCCTGGGTTACTCCTTTTCTAATCCGAATATTTGGTCATGTATACACCGTCGGGATATCCCCATAGAAAGGAACATTAATTTGTGTTCTGCGCATGTTCTATTTGCAAGGAATCTTTGTCTTTTGAGTACAGGAACTACTTGTTGTAAACATGACGAAACGCAAGCTAACACCACACTTTTGGAGCGAGGAGGAAACAAATCACCTCATAAGTGTGGTGAAAGACATGAACATCATGTCGTCGCTGTTTTGATCGGGATAACCCAGTTGATTACAATTACCATGTATACAGGAATAACCCTGTTTGCTCACGCATGTAAACGGGTTATTCCAAATGTTTCAGAAACCGGAATATTGACCTAAACCCGAATATTGACTGCATGTAAACGTAGCCTATGTCGCATTTAGGGGAAACGCTCACAAAATGTGCCGTAACCCTGAGTGTTTGTCTGCATCGTAGCGGTGCAGCGTACTGGTGATGAACTTCCCGAATTTGCAAAAAGCACTCAGGGCTCTGTGAGGACAGATGTGGTCTTCAGAGGCTTGAAGAAAACACAGACATAAGCCAGATCCTGCTCTGACACTCAGCCATATATTCATGCTTCTGTTAATCATCCAAGATTGTGGTTCTTTAGAAAGAACAACTGGGATCCAGTCTGTCCTTTTCCTTTGCACCCTAATCTCACTCATTTACTTTGCTTCTCTTCCGATTTTTGACATGAAATATAAAAACTTTTCTATTGATGTGCTATAAATTCACCCTCATCTCTTGTTTTCATTCCATTTGTTTATATCTTGTTTGTAAGTTAGGTTGTATCTTACTAAGATGATGGTTTGTGTGTGTGTGTGTCCTTACTCTTGCCATCGTGTGTGCGCAGTGTGTCCAACAGGTCTATGGTGGCGCTGCCCAGTAGCTCCTTTCTCAGGGTGTGGCAGCTCCACAGCTTCAGATCCAGATGACTCTGAGGCGTTACATTACTGTAACACACAAGGCAGCACAAACACACACACATAAGGCCTTGGCACAGTTTTACCACAATATCACACACTGGTCTGTGGTGTTGGTCCAGTGACGATTTTGCCCACAGGTTATTCTGGCGTTAGATCCAAGTCAGGTTGCAGCACTTCTGCTAGAGTGTTGTAATTTTTTCCTTCATGGCCAACATCACCACCCGTACAGCGACAGAGTAGGAAGTAGGAACCATGAATTCAATTTCTTAGTTCAACATAATTGTCTAAGAAAGTTTGCAAAGTGTAAAGACACAGTCTGGTGTAAAAGTGAGTGTGTGTGTGATGGTGCTCTCACAGGGTGAGGTCTTCATTCCACTGCAGCTCGAGATGTCCACTGCGTTTGCCTGTTTTTTTGGTTTCACTGGTCAGACCATCGGCAGTCACCTCCACAAAGGAGCTGAGTCGAGAGTGGCGGTTTGGCAGCTTGGGAGACTGAGGCTTCGCTGAAACCACTGCACACACACACACACAAAAAAAAACACACACAAAGGCAATCAGCTATGAAGGAATACATCAGAGGCGGTAAAGATGTTCTCTCTGGACATTAGTTCAGGACAAAATCATGAAGTTGTACACTGCCACTTGGAGAGGAGCAGAGTTAATCCTCTCACATACAGTGGTCCTGATTGTGGGCAGCTATTCAACAGCCAAATTCTTGTTTATGCTGAAGTTGCATCATGTGAATGTGAGTGCAGATAAACCCCCCAACATTCAAGATGATGATGATGATGACAAAACAGCAGCTCTGCTGCACATCTCAGGCATATGTGTCTGAGAGAACAAAAAAATGAGGATGATGAGAAACAACATCCAGGGAACTATATAAATAATACATTTGTTTTTGTGCAAGCGGAAAATCACTATCAATCACGTGTCTGAAGTGGACATTATATGTTACTGGTTTATTCATTTATTTATTTACAAATCTTGAAACTTAAAACTTTACAAAAAAAGTTACCTAACCAAAAGCATGTGTCAAATTATGGAGGTCCCTGGGTGTTTTGTGACAAAGACAATATTTTGTGCGAAGTCTT
>OMNW01012045.1:0-14818 GCA_900303245.1 Selene dorsalis | reverse complement strand
TAGACTGGCTGCTGCATTTTGTACTATTTATAGTCGATGAATTGTTTTCTGTTAGGAGACTGTTACAATGATCTAATCTTGAAGAAATGAAAGCATGTGTAATGGTTTCTGTATCTCTGAAGCTCAGTGGTCAGTGATAGAGTCAGGATTCTTCTGTCTCACTGATATGTCTCAATGAGTCAACAGGACAATTCAAAATCAGACATATTAGCAACTTCTAATAGGGATTCAAGTGTTTCTTATTAAACTTTTGGCAGTTCATGGACCCAAAAGTGTTTTCAATCAAAATTTGTGAAGGTGATTTTTGTTTCTGGCTGCAGTGAGGAGACAATAGAGCAACATATTTGGTGGTTTTATGCAACAGTAGGACATTATTAAATACTTTTAAAGTTAAAAGTCAATCAATCAAACTGCAGGTCCGAAACATTATTGCGTTTTTCACAACAGACAAAGCTTTTTTTCTGAGCTGTCCCTGGATCTGTTTCACTACAGTTCACTGTTAGTTTCTGCTTCTTTCCAGCTGTGTGTTCATTTCCTTTGTGAATTGCAAGTTTTAGGTTTTCAGTGCATACACTGTTTTGAACGAACCTCCTGTTTCCACTTATCCCATGTGAAAACATTACATCCTCATAAGGTGCCTATAATGAACACTGTATGCTGTATGGATTTGGGGCACAAATTGGCAGGGTAAGCAAAGAGAGAAGTATAAACAGTGCCCTCTAGTGGAAGTAAAAACCACATCTGTGGTCCAATTTTCACTGACATCATGAGACGGGGTGTAGGAAAATAAGTGTATAGTCACAATGAGGCTGCAATGTTATAAGAAAAAAAAAACATGGCAGCCAAAGACCCAGTATAAGGACAGGGTAGACCTCGTATAACACACCAGGACTTTTCCAGGATGTTCAAAACCTTCGCTGATTCTGCTTGCTGGTTTGTTTATGCTGTAATTCTGCTTCCCCATCAGCTGGACCATAACTACCTTCATAAAACAAGTTGTACAACTGCTAAGTCATAGCTCCCTTCGTGTACAACGAAATGTGACAAAACTTCCTGCTTCCTGCAAACTTTTTATGAAAACATGTTTCTGCATTAAAGCATCTCGGAGGTAACCGTGCTCAGTCAAGCTGAGAAACTTGTTACAATGCGTGTCAGTGATGTGAGAGGTGACTGGTTCATCCTGAATCAAAGTTGGATTGCAAACACACGGCCTGGCAGCGTCGTCAGGATGAAGGTTTGGATGAGAAACAGGCTTCGGGCTGTACTTGTTCCTATCACAGCTGAGATACTAGCAGATCTGTGCTGACAAAATCTCTCGAGTCAGAAACATTTGGCAAAACGCAATGTGACTCATTTGTGTGTCTGTGAAGAAGAGAAGGAAATGACACTGACAAGAGGAAAAACACCAGAAAGGGAAGAATGAAGAGTAGGTTTGGACAGAGTGAGAGGAGGTTGGAAGGGCAGAGGGAAGGCAGATGGTGGCAACAGTGAGGTCAGATCAAAAGGCGAGTCAGAGATGAAACCATCAGAAGTGAAGGAGCAAAATAGTCAGTCCAGAGCTTAGGGTGAGTTTAGCTTAAAATGGCAACATGACAAATGTGAACAAAGTGAAGTGCCTGAAGACTTTGAATCTAATGCTGACCTAAATATACTAAAATATATCATGGGTGTCATTTCATAATTAAGATTTGATTTTGTTTATATCAAAGCATTTCCATAGATTTACCCACACCTCCTATTATAATACTAAACAAAGTATCTGCCAAGAGAGTAGAGTATCTGCTACATGCTCTGTGGAAATGTGTTACCAGACTGTTAATGTGGGCAAATTATAGAGGATGGACTCAGACAACCAAACATATTAGAATTTGTTATGACCTTATATTTCCTGCTTTGTCTCATTTGCAGATGATAAAACTCTATATTATATTTCATGTGTCTGTCATGTGTTTTCATTTTAACAAGACAAGGGCAAAAGGCTGGTCTATGTACGGCCAATGTATGAATTTGAAGGTGTCATTGAAAGCTGTTGTGGACACAACTGTCATCATTTCATATTTACACTGAGTACAGTATAAGCTGGTCTTAGTCCAGTATGAGCTGGTTTCAGTTTAATATCAGCTGGTCTCAGACGAGCATCAGCTGATTTCAGTCCAGTGTGGGCTGGTTTCAGTTTAGTATCAGCTGGTCTCAGTCCAGTCAGTGTGAGCTGGTTTCAGTCTAGTATCAGCTGCTCTCCGTCCAGCATGGGCTGGTCTCAGTCCAGTATCAGCTGGTCTCAGTCCAGTATCAGCTGGTCTCAGTCCAGTGTGAGCTGGTTTCAGTTTAATATGAGCTGGTTTCAGTCTAGTTTCAGCTGGTTTCAGCTCTTCACCTGTTCTCTTCTCTAATGTCGGTGCTCGCATATACTAATACATTTGTTGTATTTTACTACAGTGAACTCAGAATACAGGTGTTTTCTTTGACAGGTTTTTCTGTTTCTGTTGTTGAGCAACCTTGAAACAGTAAAACGTCCCCCTCTGTGTCATGTGAGCAATTCGCTGTCAGCCGACAAGCGATTCTGCTCTTAAATCACATGTAAAGCTGCTCTTTATAATAACCTGATGAATTTATAATGTAGAGCTTCTTACATGTTCCTGCATCAGCAGGCAACATTTCTTATGTAACAATGAAGTTAAAAGGACATCACCTTATGTAATGATCTGCTAGGAGGGGCTCTGCTCTTGCTCGTTTGCCTCACTCTCCATTTAGACACTCACATTTATTATTCTCATTAATCAAAGATGTCGGAGCACCATCCCCAATCATTCTACTTTAACCCTTGCTGGCAACTCACTCTGATGGAACATCACTAAGACTGACCAAAAAAGCGTCTAGATTTGTCGCTAGGGTGGCAACACTACAGACCGCAAATGAATTTGCTACTGCAGATTATTTTGAAAGAATAACGGCCAAAGAGGACAGCCCAACATTAACATCACCAAATCTGCATATCCCCTCGTACTGTAACTGAACTGATTTTTAAAGACACAACCCTTAAAGGGATATTCCAGTGTAAATGTAACCTATGGTCTAATGCACCGTGACACCAAATAGATCACCCCCTTGAGAGATCAAGTTTGCCGACTGCAAACTTCTCTAGTTGTAGTGACTTCAGCACAGACCACACAATAGCAAAATACTGCTGTCTTTGTAGCCAAGAGCTAATTGCAATGAAAAAAGCCACTCATAGCCACAAATAATGCTCAGAATAGCACCATACTTCATCAAGTACAACAGTACAAATAAGGACCCAGCACATAATACAAGGCATCAAACACCTGCTAGCTTTGCCTGGTTTCTATTGAAAAGAGACGAAAACAGAACTCACTCACTCTCCTCCAGCAGCTTCCTACTAATGCAGAAGTCCTAACACATCGATTACCGAATGCAGTAGAAAAGTAAGGAGTCCAGTGACGTTTAATCCAAAAATGTAGGCACACTTTGCTAACTGTGATAGTTTGAGCAACTTAACTCTGTTCATTTCCCTGTCAACACTCGCTAGTTATTGTTAGAAACAGATATTGAAGACAGATAGAACACTGATGCATTCGGTAATCGACTTGTAGGGGCTTCTGCATTAGTAGGATGCTGCTGGAGCAGAGTGGGTGAGTTCTGTTTTTGTCTCTTTCAATAGGAACCAGGCAAAGCTAGCAGGTGTTTGATGCCTATTATTATGTGCTGGGAACTTATTTGTACTGTTGATGAAGTATGGTGCTGTTCTGAGCATTATTTGTGGCTGTGAGTGGCTTTTTTGATGGTGGTTGGCTCTTGACTACAAAGAGAGCAGTATTTTTCTATCTGGCTGTCTGTGCTGGAGTCACTATGACAGTGCGTAAGACCATGGGTTAAACTTATGCCGGAATATCCCTTTAATCATTTGTCATTGAGTTTTACAGCAACCTGGTGCAATGGTCCTATGTTGCGACAACATTTGTGATGGAGATGTCCAGCTGATTGATACAGAGGTGTCAGACTGTTTCAATACAGGCAAAACATGAAGTAACATAACTGAAAGTATTTTGAAAATTGGCTGGCAGGGGAGAGAAGCTGCAATGTCAACATGGTTGTGCTTTAGACAGACTGAGGTTCACGTGCATTATGACTACCTAGCTGAGCTGCTGTGCATGTCCAGCTGTTACTGCCAGCTCTGACTCAGATACTGGACATTGATGATCAAATGTTTGATTTCTTTTCATGATAAACCTTATTAACTTAATTTACCCTCATTCAGGGAAAGACCCACACACAGAGACAGAGTGAGAACACCCTGGAAAAATACTGCTCTAATCCTGTTAAATTATTGACACAATATAATTATAGCCTACCCAGGGTTTCTGCCATAACTATATAATACATGTGGCCTCCACATGCAGCTAATAAAATGGTAAAATCAAATACATGATACAGTGAAAATGGTCTGATCTAATGGTGCTGGAATAATGTTGATATATGACTTTCTTTGTTTATTCGGAGCCACATGCATCATGTGTGAAAAATACATGAGACGTCAAAATGATGCAGTGAAGCAATGAGCTGTGTGG
The DNA here is from genome assembly GCA_900303245.1 of Selene dorsalis. NCBI lineage: Eukaryota > Metazoa > Chordata > Actinopteri > Carangiformes > Carangidae > Selene > Selene dorsalis. The sequence continues at coordinate 10,235 of OMNW01012045.1, read as the reverse complement.
AGACCCTAACCTATTAACGTGGCTGTCAACATGAAAACTAAGCCATACTGTCATGAAAATGTCACACGGGCTCACAGTCTTTAAATTTTAAAGATGTTGCCATGGCTGGATAATATGACATTATTGCAGTGCAATTTGCAATTTGAGTGCATTTTATCTGAGAAATTGAGTTGTGAGCTACCTGAGCTGCATGACACCATCATGTGTGAGAGGTTGATAACCCCATGAACCCTCATGAGTACCTGGTCGAACATTTCTGCCTATTATTTTTTGCAAATACAAGTCCTTTCAAACATTTTGGGCTGGTGTAGGTGATAAGAAGAAGAAGAAATGTGGCCTGAGTAGATATTAAACTCAAGCAAGGGGGTCCTGTGTACATACAGACTGAATAACAACTGGCTATAAATGTCTTGTGAGTTAAATTATGATAGGCGGTGAACACAACACAGTGGCTGCACATCTCATACATTAATACTCGAGAGTCAGAGTCAAGTGCTGTATAGAGAATTGAACAGCTAACCAACACAGTCTCATATGTCCTGGTGCTTTGATAAACATATAAACCTGATAAATTCTGTCAGAACAATCTTTTTTTTTGTCACATTTTCAAATCCACAGAACCTCAGAAAACGCTGATTTACACACCCACTGCCTGACTAACCCTAACCCTAACTACCAGTGGTAGACATGGATAACAATTAACATGCATGACAAATTAAGCATTATAGAGCTGCTGTCTTTGCTACCAGCTGTTGTTCAGTTAAATTCTGCATTTTAGCACTACAAATGTCCCTCATTTTCAGTATTTTGTGTGACGAATCAACTGCAAAGTAGACAAGTTGCCTCCTGTTTACCCAGGCTTGTGCATGCTCAGTGTACGTGAATGGTCATGCATTTTTAGGTGCATTAGACTGGATGAAGAATTTCTTCTACTAGAGAGCTAAAACAGTTGTCTTGATGGAGATCTTTTTTGTTTTAAAAGAGCCTTAGGGTCCAGCTGCGTGTGATGTGTCAGCTTGACCCACTCTGCATGATACAGAGAGGGTATTTTCGGGTTATGGTGGATGGATATATCTCTAGAGTGGAAATCTTGCTGCCTCATGTGCAGAAATGGCTGAGTGAAGAAAAGAGGGGCAACGAATAAAGACTCAACACAATGTATTCAGTCATCCAGAGACTATTTGTGGGATTCAATATATACAAATAACTGCACATTACATTTTAGGGAAATTCTGTCTTGTTGTCATCTTGGAAGGCGATGCCGTGTCACTGTTATTTATGACAGTATGTTCAAATCTGTAAATGGAATGACTGAAGAAAAGGAGTTAATTACCTTTCAAGATCAACTGAGACTTTTCAGTGGTCTGGGAACCGGCAGGTCTGCTCACACTGGCAGCTGCCATGACATCACAGCTCTGAAACAACCACAACCACACAATATTACAACATACTCTCGCTCCATCCCAACATTCAAAACAAACCTTACAAACACAAGGTGTACGACAGATATATTTGGCAACCAGACCAAGAACATTTCAATAGCAGCAGAGATTTGTCCCTCTTGTTATGTTACAGATCACAGCCTATCAACATCACCTTGAGCAAAGTCAGAGGTGTCGCCTGCTGCACTCAATTCAAAAAGAGCTGTATATGCAACTACACAGCTAATAATAACTACTGTTTACACTGATCTTTAATGCACAAATCAAAAACAGATCTTAACCCTAGAGCTGCTCGGTAAAGGGGACCCTCCTTCTCATGTTATCAGTCTAACGTCTCTTGCTGCAGCACCAAGGTGACTGCTGCTGGCATCTCAGTCTGAGAGCGACCAAAACACGGTGGTGCGTGGACAGATGTGACCTGCTCACCATCATAACGAATCATTAAGTGTTGTATTAACCAACTGGCCACCCGAGGGTCGTCTACGGGCTGCAGACAGACATATGAAAGCTGTGACAATAGAAGCGCACAGCATCGTCCGTCCACCTCTGAGTCAAGCTGCTAACCACGCAACGTCAGTCAGGTCCTCTGCTCCGTGGAAACTTCTTACAGACCAAAACAGATGCGCCTGGCAGCCCGCTGCACTCACTGTATCGTCCCTGAATTTAAATACCCTTGGCCGCTGCGCACAAAACACAAACACGGAAGATGATCAAGGTGTTTGTGTGCATCACTGTCAAGCCGGGTTAAGACAACGCCGGTACTTCCGGTCAGTTTTTCCAAACTAAAACTCACCAGACGTGTTTTAAATGTGTTATGCCGAATGCAGAAAAGAAACCACACACTAAAACTGAGACGTATTTCTACTTAACCAATATAGCAATACATAATACAACACCTCTTCCCCTAATGCTCTGTCCTTCCCCTGTTTTTGATTAAAGGTAATGTCGCTACATGTCCGGTCTGCTGCGGCTAACTGTAGCTAGCTTGACGTTCAAGAAGCTAACTGTTAGCAACCAAACATCGTAGGGGGATCTCGTCAAAGGACATGCTGATAAAACCTATTCTAATCACCTGACACCACGTTGAGCTATATTGATACTTGCGTTGCTGATGTCAGAACAAGTCATATCCAATGACACTCTTAAAAACGACCTTTAACTGTAATCCTCCTCATACCTTTTTCAGCTGTGCTCCGCCGCTGTCGCTAACGAACTTTCATTTCCGCCTCAGTGACAAAACCACGTGACACTAGGTAGTTTTTTTTTTTTTTTTTTTTTTTTAGATCCACAAAGGATTGTGGGTCATAAAAAATGATTAAAAAAATGACTTCGCCAATTTTTTCTATTAAAATTTTTTTAATAATAAACAGATAAATTAAGTAACACCCCACTTCATCTTTATCAATATTTAAGCAAGAATTAAACAGAATGAATAGGTGTCAAAACAGGGATGACAAACACTACAGTAAAGCAAACATATACAATACTATTCAGTATTTCTTGGATAATCAATAGATGCCAGTTCACTTGAGCTGTTTGATTTTGGACTGTGAGAAGAAGCCATGGCACTGGGGAAAATGCTCCCAGACACAGGGGAAATATGGAAAATCCACAGAGAGAGAAAGACCCTTTTGTGGGGCACAGTGCTAACCACCAAGACACAGTGCAGCCCACAGCAAAGAACATAGTTGTGGGGGTGTGACAGAATTCCCTGAAATGTATGTGAGTAACTGCTGAATCACTGTTAATAGCAGATACAGGCCATTGCATCCTTTAACACCAGACTATGTTAGTCATGAAAGTTGTAGTGCCTCATTGTCTGAGCTTATTGTAAACTGTTACCTACTGGAATTTGTTATATAGAGGGGGAACTAACTGCAACCTTGTCCTCTAGGCAGTTTATTTTATGAAGCTGATGGAGGAAGTAGTAGTTATGGAGATTTTATGATGTTTCCCACATGTGGAGACAAAAAATGTATAAATAATCATATAACAATAATAACAATACGTACAGTGACTGAATGAATTAATGTTGTTTAGTGTCCTGCACCTATCTGGCGCCTAGCACATATGGTCTTACAAGACATTACAGTAATGTTTACAGTACAGACAAGAGGAAAGCATTGGTAAGATTGTGATACATGGTTTTATATTACTTAGTATTTTGGTTTGTCCATCAATGTCTTCGTTTACTCTCAAATGTGTTTAATAAACAAGCTAAAATATGCAAACAAGACTGCTCTGGAGTTGGACGATAGTTCTACACGTACACGTATTATGTTTTTTGCCAAGTGTTATATGAGAAGATTGATATCAATATGAACAGGTGCTTTTACACATGCCATTCAACCCTGAAGAGGACATTAAACGGACTTCACCCTGCCAGCTCCCCAGTATAAAACCTTTATAATGTCATGATTGAGCTGAGTGCACATGTTGATGACATTTCTATTATTTCTCATGCACGCGTTACCCAGGTGCCTTCCCTCGAACTGAAGAAGTGACAACATATCTCACAGGGACAATCTGTCACAGCCCTTCATGGTAGGACGAGCCTGACTGTTGTGGGAGTTTTTTTTATCTCTTCAAGCAAGCATGAAGTGTGGTTTTGTCAATCTGCTTCCCATTTCCCCACAGCCCACTCTCTCCCTCTTCCCTTGTCTCCCCCTTTCTTGTGATCTGATGAAGGCCTGTCAGCAGGCAGATGGATCCTCCTGGATCAGAGCATTTCTCTGGAGGAAAGGTCTGTCTTCTACCTCTGAACCCTCAGCACTGTCCTCTGCTAAACCTTTAGATTCTTCTAAACCACAAGTCTGGCTTATGTTTCATGCACCTTTCTATTGCTGTGTATGTAACATATAGAATTTGTTGTTTTTTGTGCAAAATCGTTGACACAACAGTTTTCAGGAATATGCACAGGTCCTTGACCTTAACCAGGACTGGTCACTTCCAGAAAAGGCACATTAAAATAATTAAAATTAGTTTGCCTAAATACAAAAACTCAATTTGCACAATTAATGTTCCATAGTGTGGAGAAAAAACTTGACTGCAATTTTGGAATCAGCATGCCAATTTTAATTTTAATCACTATAAAAATCTAACTCAACAGATTTTTTTTCAAATTGTTCCCCAGTGTTATGTACCCTTTTCATCTTTTTCACTGTTGCCATAGGGACATGATGGGAAACCAAGGTTAGGCAAAATTGCCATCAGATATTGTTTAAACTGCTGCTTCACTGTACTGTAACCTGGAAGAATGGAATGGAGAAAAGTGACATCACATCTGAGATCTATCTAGCTTTGTACATCTCAAGTTGCAGTGCGTTGAACTCTTAGGGCCAGTGCACCGTTGTCTATCTTATACCTTCACGGATTTGAGTGTGTTTGACAAAATAATAGTATCACCTTTCATCGTGGTGTATTGCAGTTAATTGGCACCACAAACCACAGGCTCCACATCAATCATATAGTCAAACAGTATAGCTTTCTTAAACACAGCTCCAACAAAAACAGTACATTCATACTTCATGAAGGAGGATTCACTAATAGGTGGTTGTATAAGGATGTATTTATTTCAAGTCTATAGAGCCAATAAACTGATAAATGAGTGCATATTTTCTGTGTAATAACGACCATGGCAGATTCTGACTGTACTGACAGCGGAGGGTTAATCCAACCATCATCGTACAAGCAATCTGGAGCGTGCCAGACTATTACAGTGATCATGTTTTCCAGTACAGACACTGAGATCTGACAAGTAACTTTAAAGCATTTCAATAAAAGTCTAATGTCTTCTGTATCTAAGTTATCTAATGATGAAAAATCAAAGTACTGTTTCATTTAACAATGAACACATAGCTACTCTATTTATGTGATGGGCCGATGTAAGTTGCTATATGTAGCCTAATAAAATAAAACATAAAAATATATCCAGGGAATCGGGAGACCGGACATTAAACTTTCCTTGGCAGACAGAAACACTTTAAATGTTTCCACACTTGGACTCATTAAACCATGAGGCACAATCATCCCCTGTATTTCCTGATTGGATTGTGTCCATGAAACTTACAGTAAACCTGGATAAACTCGGGGCTCTTAACCACATGTTGGCACAGCAATGACCAAGCAGCAACCTTATCTTCTAACAGTAATTATCACTGAAGCCTTTCCTGACTAACACATTGGCTGACTGCAGCAGCCTTCATGATTCAGTCATTCAACAGGAATGGGATGTACAAAGTGTCTACAGACTACAAAAAGAGTTGTTTATTGCATTTCATTTTTTAGATATTTTTATGATGCAGAAATATAGTCGCATAATATGCAAGGCAGGAGGTACATTAATGGAGCTATACAACATATGTATTGCATATACAGTATGTACAGCATATGTTGTTGGATAATTAACTTAATAAAGTTTCCTCAGATCAGAAAAACACAGACTTAGGATGACAGTTGTGTGCTCTTGGTCTGTTCATGACTACAGCTCCCCACTTCCTTTGGGATCCATCTATGTATATATTTCAGACATTTCTCCATGGTCATTGAGGATGCAGGCTGGGAAGATGGTGGCCTGATATTGGTTGTGGGGATGATGACTGATAACAGTGGTGGAAGCTGATATAGTAGTCGTGAAAGTAGGTGATCACAGCCAGCGGCGGGCCGAGCAAAAGGCACAGCCACACCAAACCGTTGCCATAGTTTCCCTGGAAATAGTCTCCGAGGAAAACTGCAACCAAGAGCTACAAAGAGAAGATAGAGTGGTTCTTAAAGAAGATTTAAAGATCCATACAGTCCAAAGATAGATATTAATATTAAAGGTATACAGATTAAAAAGATAGATGTTTATATTAAAGAGGAACTATGCAGGATTTTTACCTTAACTATGCTACATTTTTACCTTAAACAGCTTCAGAGTAATTGTGATGGTTTAATAAATGACTTGTAACTTGTTACAGGGAGAATGAGCCACATTTTAACAGTTAGGCCTAAAATATTCTAAATGAAAAAAACAATTTTAAAGAGTGAATACACTTGTTTATAGCTGTGTCCCAAAAAGTCACAACACAGGTCTCTCACTGAAGCCATGAGTTTTATCAGTCATTACAAAAACTAGTGATAATAAGTCACGTGACAATGATCAGACTTTAAACAAACTAACAAGTAAAATAGAAGTCAGACTGAAAGTGATATCATCCATAATCCCTCAATAAACTGAGGTGGATGTTTACTGCCTATGATCTTTAACCTTCCTCAAAATGTTTACCTGCTGGCTTGTTTACATCCTGTATGGATGTCTGTTTGTTTTTCCTGCTCCTTTTAATTCTTTTAGTCATGTTCCCAGTGGGGAAAGTGTTAAAAAACACCAAAGTGTTAAAAAATTTAGTTTCCCTTTATGTCACAATTTTCCCAATGGATTCATGTGAAAAACAAGATCATGTTCTCACCTCCAACACCAGGACAAGAAAGATCCACAGACGACAGCTGTGCAAAGGCAGTGCAATAAAACACTGTGTAGTAGAGAGGGAAAAACATCACAGCAGATTAGTACTGTGCTGTTACCTTCTAATTAGGCGGACATGATCAAAATTAGACAGTTTAACTGTAAAAAAGTATCATCAATGATCACTACACTGATTTCTCACACAATAAGAGCTGCTTGTGCTTGCATTCCACATCCATTTAAAGAATATTCAATAACATCAAGCAGACAAAATTAATTTAAAGCTTAGGTCTGTCAATTATTAATGACTACTCCAGTGAACCTGTGTTCAAGAGTTCTTAGCTGCTGTATTTGTTCCTCTATGTGCATACTGGTTAGCTCTTCCCTCTACAATTGTAACGCAAGTGATGGCTATAAAAGGTCAAGTAAAACTTCTATTAAAGCTGCAGTAACTGAGCTTTTGGCCACTTGTGGGGAGAGGAGCTCCACAGCACAAAACATGATCTTATAAATCATTAAAGAAAATGAATTAGTTACAGTCTTGTGCCTGCATGGTTCATTATGTTCATATTATTTGTGAATGCCAAAGTGAACAATAATAATAATAAATGTAAAAGTGAACAACATTCACACTGGTGAGAATGAACTGGTTCATTATCATCTGTATAAACTGAACTTTGAACTAATTTGAACTGGCACAACACTGATTAATGCACAACTGTCTGATCTTCTAACTCCAGCAGACATGGAGCAATATTAACATTCATTTAGAGTCATGTTTGTGTTCACCTGACAGTTGTGATACTGATAGTCATTGTTCTTTTAGTTCTGGCTCTTAAGCAGCTGGATCTTAAGTGATGGTTTATGAGACCGGCTCTTATTATAAAACAAAAACCATGACAGAGGCTTAAAAATCTTGAGTTCATGGGAACAATTTTTATCTTCACATTTGTGATGACTAAATTGGCTTCTTCCTAGTTTGATACTATGCATAAGTGCGTTTTGGCTAATACAGGGAGATCCAGGTATCAGTGCTATACCTCACAAACAGCTGCAGACATCAGGAAGACCAGTAACTCTGCTCGTGATGAAGGTACATTCTTTACCGCCAGCTGTGTGTAAACATGTCTTCACAGAAATGAAAATATCAGGAGCAAAGACACGTCAGAGGAGAGAGTTAAAGGTGCATAATTTAGGATGTATGTCATTTGAGTGAAAACTGAACAAAATACCTCTGACACCATTTCTGGAAAGGAATATTCCAGTTCCTCCAGAAAGTGATCAGAGTTGTAGCATTCCTGTTAATGAGAGATGAACCAGAGTGAGCCAGTTGCTTGTGCAACAACACAATACACGGAAAGTGATTTGTGCAACTGACCACCAGTCTCCGTAAAAATGTCGATCTCCAAACCGCAGGAGCTCTGCGCAGAAGTTCAGGAAGGAGTGATTCAAGAAGAAGAAGAGCAGCCAGAGGAAATGTGTTGGAGCCTGATGAGATAATGTGTTAGCATCATCAACACAGCACACGTTTGACAGCAGTCTTTCTCCTCTCCCAGTGTTGATGGGTCGTGTACAGTGATGCACAAAGTGTTGCCTGAAGATACAACTCCAATACACTATAATACTCTAACACTATAATTATTGCTCTTTTGACAATTCTATCTTTACTTTGATGCAGAGCTTTTAGTCAGTGAATGAGCTTCTTTTTATTTTGAAAATGTGACAGACCGCAACACTGTGTTCACCACAGGAGAAAAAACAATCAGAGTCTTCCACTGTCGGCCATGTTTGAACCTGTCAGTGTCCTAATGATGCTGAGGTCTGTGTTTCAAACATTTAGATTTAAATGTCTGGTGTGTTCATCACAAGCAAACTTAATCTCTGACTAAAAAAAAGTTGTCTGTCAAACTTGAGAAAGCAAGCCAACATCACGGGGAAACCTTTAAACAAACAGTCTGTGGTAGTTACTGTTTTTTTTACTTCTTGGTATCATACTCTACTTTTTCTCTTCACATCTACAGGTTGTTTCAGATCAGATTCTGTAAATGTGGAACAATATACAAATGAGTTGACATAAGAAAATGTATGACACGTTTTGAATATTGAAATATTTGTAAAATCAAGTACTACCAACACTGAAGTAAAAATAACCAACCTATCTCAAGAAAGTGTAATGTTAAAATGAATACAAATCACTCACCACCAGTCCCACCAGGTGCTCCACTCTCATAGTAATGTCCATACTCTGTGAACAAGAACAAATTAGTGTAGAGGTGGCCTTTTCCTTTTATTCGCATTGACTTAGTTCATTCTGAATGTCCATGTACTTTTTGAAATTATTGTTTTTTGTATATTGTTTTATGTTTTACGCTTTGCATGTACATTAATTTCATATGTATTGTGAATTGTATTGCTTCACTTGTTGTAATCAGGGCATCATTGGAAAAGAGAGCTTACCCTCTATTGCCCCTCCCTGAATAAATAAAGGTGAATGAATGAGTCAATGAATGAATGCTCACTTATTAAAGGTTCTGTGTTTCACTCACAGAGAAAAAGTTTTCTGATCTCTGGAAGATGGGCTCAATCCACTGAGGGGACAAGCACAGAGGACACAGTTACAATGAATAGCATTAACTGTCAAGGCACAGTTAACAAGACTGTATACAGCCACACTAGCAGCACTGGAGGCTGTATTTACATGTCAGTATGTCAATATGCCAACACTGACTGCGTTAACTTATTTATGTTTAGCAGGTATGATGTTTGCCTTGTTCACCTTCTTGGTTTAGCATCTTAACACGCTAACATTTCCTAATTAATACATTAAGAGAAAGTGCAGCTGAAGTTACTGGGGGTGTCTGTAGGTTTCTTGTTGGTCATGAACCAAGGAAAGGACAATTTGAAAAACTGTCTGAGATCTAGTATAATCCGTATTGAACTACAGGGTGATCCATACCATTTTTGTCAATATAGGAAGGAAAAGTCACAGGATTAACAAAGTCTCTATGATTCTTGCGACTGTGAATCATAGAGACTTAAACTGTTTTTAGATATTTCATTTTCAATCCACAGGCTGAGATTTCCACAGCCGTGCTGTTGTCACTAGTCACACAATATTCTATAGTATTGAGACAATACTAAGATATGACACTACGCCATGACATATGATACAATACAGAAAAAAAGCAACCAGTTGCTGTACCTGCTGCACAATGCCGACCATGATCTGGATGACAATCACCTGAAGATAGAAGATGCCACAATTAACGAGGTGCAGTGTTTCTGTCTATAGTATGGAGGACCAGATGTCACAGGAAAAGTCATAAAGCATTTCCTTAATTTTGTATTTT
>OMNW01012032.1:0-45608 GCA_900303245.1 Selene dorsalis | reverse complement strand
TTACAACCATATAACTTTATTTTTATTTATTTATTTATTTATTTTATCATTTGGCATGTGGATGCTTGCACATGCATGGCTTTTACACAAATGCACTCTCACTCTGCCATCCAGGTAAAATTAGATCAAAGTAAGTACTCAGTCTCAATCTATGCTTGTTCAATACAATAGTAAACCAATTCATATGACAGATGAAAGCTACAAATTAGAAGGTTTCAAAATAGCTAAGAAAAGGCATTTTATTGAACCTTGTGCTTGATCCACATACACTGAATCTGACCCTCTCTAGTTTTAAAGGAACTATACGTAAGATTTTGGCCAAAATGTTCACGTTTCTGTAGGTTGAACAGGTGGTTGATGAATATTTAGCTTTTTTACTTTTTTCTGACAGTTTTATTGATCTCACTCACAGTAACTACGAGCAGAGTTCACGTCAGCTCAGGTGATCTGCAGGTTATTGTTTCACTTCACCACTCTGACGCTGCGCCCCGTGTTTGTGTGTGTGCAGCACTGACACACACAGGCACACACTGTAACCCTGCATCTGCAGGAGCCTTAGCGCATTATCTTCACGCCGTAGATGAGCCAACATATGAGACGTGCTACCGCAGAATAAATGACACAAGCAGCTCAGTGTTTTCACAGTCAGAGTTTTCTCCTCCACTTTCTAACTGTCGTATCATCAAGTCGTTCTGACTCCAAACTGCTCCTCACAGCAGACATGATGCTGCTAGAGCCTCCTCTGTCTCCTCTGCAGCTGACCTGCTGCTCTACTGGACACTGAACCCTCCGCCTCTGACACAAATAAAAAATACTTCTCTAAGTCTCCGATGCGAGGCTTCTTTACACATGACGACCCGAGACAGGGGAACTGACCGGGCCGGACTTATTTCGTGAGCCGCTCCACATGTTCACCATCACTTTATTTGCCATCGGCTCCACCTCCATTCATTTCACTTCCCTTTAGCTTTAGCTGCAGCTGCTGCAGCTCAAACAAACACACTCATAACGAGCAGATGGCAGAGTGACAGGCTGCTGTCGCACTTATTTCTGCTGTGTGATATCAAGGAAATATGACCATAGCCGATAATCAAAATCGCTCAATTGGAGGTCGTTTTATCTCTCAGCCCTAGCTGCAGCTCAGTGGTAACTGGCAACCTGGATGCTAAAATGCTACTGACTTCGTGATTGGGAGATAGTGGATACATTTTTGTCATTGGTAACCGTATTTGTTAGAATAAAACAAAGCATTGAGAAGGTAGTGACAGTATGTGTAGCAGTAGTGTACAAATAAGTTTGAAAGTCCTCAGGGGGAGGTAAAGCGAGGCATCCACCAATCACAAGTTCAGTGGTTCGAACCCAGCTCCACCGGTCTATTTGTCGTGTCCTTGGGCAATATACAGAATCAACTGAGTGTATGAGCTGTAGAAGGTGCTGTATGAATGGTTGAATGTGGCTTTTATAGTATTTTTCTGGTCTTATTGATCATTCATAGCACTTTTCACCAGATGTACATTCCATTTACCATTTCACTACCTGACCATTTTCTCAAACATCAGATATACTGAATTTTCAGCAGTTGTTCAGAAATGTAAGAATGGTGGTAGGAGTACTGATGGTCTGATTAGATTCAGCTCTGAGGGTGCCAGCAGTTAAAACTGACTGGCTGATATTTGTGACACATGAGCTTCAGAGACTATGACAAAAACTGCCACAGACTGCAGCCCCACAAACGCAGCATGAGTTACTTGTTCCTTCATTACATGATATAATGTACCTAATGTTTCTGTTTTTTTTCAAAAACCCAAATGAGCCACTAAGACATTTGCCTTTATTTATCAAACCTTCAGCTGCCAAACAAAGCTCTTTAGAGTTGATATGTTGGGAAAGAAATTAAAGTGGGTAGATTTTTTTCATATAAAGGAAGCTGGATCGTCACAGTCCACCTCAGACTAATCAGATAAATTGGACCACATTTCCTTATGTTTGCAGTCTAGCTGCCACGACACTTATTGATTAATAATGTTGGCTTCAGGAGGTATTTGACTAATTACTTAATTGTTTCAAAACAGAAAGTTATTTTTCTGTGATTGATGGTGTTTATTTCGTTCCTTCTCAATTAGGGATCTTCATATTAGTTCCCAAAACTGATTCAGCTAAAGTGTTGTCTATTGATCAAATTACAGGAGTGATGAAAGAATAGACAGGGCAGTGAAAAATGCAAGAGTCTGGAACCAGCTTGAAAACATCCAACAGCAGGTGTTAAACTGTATACAAAATGACGGTAAGCAAAATATATTTCCCTTATTTTGCAGTAAGAACAAAATCCTTTTAATTAAATATATTCTGTTAATTTTGATTTGTAGAACAGATCTAAAAATTTTAAACAAATTCACAGTATGAACAGGAGGAAGTTTGACCAAAGAGAAAACCCAAGCCGGTGTTGGCATATACATATATTATTCATACTGTACACAACTTTTTGACTTCAGGTTATATGGTTAGTTGACAAAATAAAAATGTAGAATGATACTTGTCTTATCCTTTACTTCGGTTTGAAAAGTTGATGACACTCACTGGCCTCCTCATAAAGAAACTCCAAACTAATTCATTCATTTATTTAGTAATTTTTACCAAGATGGGCAAAGTCGGTTATATTTCCAGCATTAATTTACACTGGTGATGGTATTTTCCCAAGTATTACACATTACAGTACATTACATTACATTTGCATCACTTTCTTTTTTGTCACTGTCAGATTGTCTCACACTAGTAGTGTTCTTACTGTTGTAATGTTTTAGTATGTTTTATTTATCTATTGATCACAAGCAATTTAAAAGGCACATAAACTTTAGTAAATAAAATTCAATCAGATTATAATTCATTCTTATTTGTTTCGTTAATTCTTTTGCAATACCTTTAAGAGGCATGACGTGTAAGTTGCTCAGTGAAGGGGACTGTATCGCATTAAATATGGGTTGTTGCCCATATTTAATAATAATTTGGCCTTTACTCACTGAAGTCCTTTTTTTCTTCAGTTAAGAAATACAACCTGGTCTCATCTGCTCGGTTATATCTGCCATAATGTCCAAAGCAAGACTAGAAATTAGTTGTATATATTGTAATGTACTACTGCAGAAGTCCATATTATCATCTTATTGGAGAATATAACACTCCAGCAAGAGTAATTTACAGCTCTTGAAATCTTGGTTTCATATATTAAACATTCGTGTAGAATATTAAAGCTCCACTAATCCAGTCACTTTTTTTCAAAATAAGTACATTTACACTTGCAGCAGTGTATAGGTTGGTGTTTGCAGTATGTGTATCCTTTCAAAATAAACAAAAAACAACTAAAAAAACTTAAAAAAAAATAATGTTTTTGTAATTGAGTTTTGTGAAAATTTGTATGTAAATCTGCTTGTGTGATATCTTCTGTGCTGCCACTGATGACATCCTAAAGCATGCAGCACAGTGGTTCAACCTGGCAGCACAAGGCGGGCCACTGTCAATGTCCCTACCCAAGCATATCAGCTTACTGTTACTCTGTGTTAAGCAAAAAGATATTTTGCTGTGCAGGGTATATGTGTGTCTTTAAACATCTTCTCAAAGTTTCCATAATTAGATCAAAGTTTCCATCCTTAGATTTTCAATAAGTAAAAAAGCGTTTTTGATACAATTTGTGGACATATTTCATTACTTTACAAATATTCATGGGCAAAATACTCAGACAGACTTTAAGGCAGGGGGATATGAGTGAGAGACACAGTTTTGCATGTGAGTATGTGTTTTGTTTAAGTTATGCAATTCATTGGTTCTCATCTCGAACTTGAAAGATTGTTGTCTCTCTGAAAGGTATGAACACATACACATGCATTCAAGCATTGTAACTTATTTTGTCTCTTGTGTCTTATGCCACCAGAATTCTGATGTACATTGCATGTACTCACTTGGAAGACACTTTAACTCAAAGGGACTTATAAATGTTTGGATGGATATATTCCCGTGTCCTCCATGGTAGTTATATACATTGTAATAAAATGAGTGGGTATCTACAGTATGTATTTACCTCTTATATGTAAAGGACTTGACCTATAATTAAAAAAATAGCTATGCACTTGTGTTCCCTTGTGTAATTTTATCTGACAACAGCCATCTGATAACTGATGGCTCTCCTAAAGCTGAACTACTGCTTCCAAAAGGAGCATTTAACAGGAGCGCAACAGGGGGGCTTTTTTTTCTTTCTTTCAAGCCTTGAATGATCATTTGAATGTATGAAAGTTTAATTAATATATATAAAGGTAGGCCTGTTATAAGATCTTAGAGAGCAGTCCAGATGCTGGTTAACTAGATGTTGAATATTTTTTCTACAGATGATCCATTTTGAAGGAATCTGGAATGAGTCCAGGCCGCGAGGCACTGCATGAACAGGTCCAAATAACATAAAGTTTGGATGAGCTGCTTATTAAGTGAATACAAATGGGGTCTGGCTTTATGACCTGTGTCTGCTCTGGATCCCTCCCACATGTGCAAATGGAGTCTGATTTGGACCCATTTTGCAGGTCTATTAAACAGCAACCCATGAGATCTCCCAGGTGGATCCACTGCAGAGTCAGTTGGCTATCAGTGCTGCTTCGCCATGCTGCGAAATCCAATATCTGACAGACAAGCTGTGCTTAGCTGCAATACAGGGGAGGGGTTCGATAAACTGTTAAGTTACAATATCAGCTGATGTGCTAATGCTTTGTTTAAAATGGTAATCGGTGATGATACACAGCTCCATTACTTGAGTGAACGTGCAGGTCCTCCTGGTCAAACAGTACTCCAAAACAAGTGAAATTGCTTTTAAAAATACTCAAAGATTCAAAAGTACTTTTTTTTTTTTAATATTTATGCCTCTGAAACAACCGACTGAGTAACTGACTTTGCAGAACCTGGTGAATAAAAAGCTTGTAGAATAAGCTAGCCTAGAAATGGTTGTAAAAAAACACCTTTGAATCTATGGTAAACATGGTAAACAACTGAACTGAGCTGAGCTGTTTAAACATTAAAGCATAGGAGTGGGCTGCGATTTCTCCTGTGAGAAACACAATGTATATATTCCTTTTATTTTCTAAAATAAAGTGAATTTCAGTGACTAAAAGTCACTAAAGAAAAGTGTACACAATATTTCTACTTAAAATACAGTGGAGTGAAAAAATAAGTTTCCCAAAGAATATATATATGCTCAATTTGACTACAGATATTTAAAAAAACAAACAAACAAAAAAACTAGATTATAGTACTCAATTAAAAGTACATTGTTACTATCCACCCCTGGTCCTCATCTACTTGTGGTGTGGCTAGAAATGCAACATACTCCTCCACATCCCATAGATGGTCCATCTCATCAATGCAGAGAAAAAGTAAATACCTGTGTTGACAGCTATACTTACTGTAAAACAGGGTTATCTTAAACAATCATCACTGCAGGAATGTAAAAAATATAGATGTTTCTGTATCTGCCAGTGCAGTCATTCAGTGTGTTATCATGCACCAGATGTAACAAAAGAGTATCATTTGATTGCATCAACTGCAGAACTATTCAAATAGTGTTTTGCCCTTTTGACACAGATTTCCATGTCTGTCTGAAGTAAGAACCCCCTCCAAGCTATGAAGCACACCAGCAACGGCAACCTGACAAATCAAGACATTTTTCTGCATGAAAACCATCTACTTTTAACATGAAGCAGAGTGATAATGTGTGGAGATTGAATTCAGCAACAATAACATATTTAATTACAATTTATATCCGGCTTGAAAAGGATTTGCTATCTTCTGCTTTTATCCTGCCATGTTGTTCTGCGTCTGACAGGCAGTGAGAAATCAATGGCACTGGCTCCAAACCTATTTGCAGCCCAGGTCTTCCACAGTGTCAAAACAGGACCAGAGAAATACTAAGAATAAGTTAGGAAGAGCCCACACTGCCACAGGGAAAAAAGCAAACAAAACACAAAAAAATAAATAAAAAATAATAATAATTAAAACTCCCACCAACACCACCCCTCACACACAGACCAAATTTGAATCACTTGCTCCTTGTTAAAAGGACCCAGCTCTGGACAAAGCAGGGGTGGTGATACTCCTAATGAAGATGAATATTTAGCCGCTTTTAGAGAGGCTCCTGGAAGGCTGCCCGGCCTGCACTTGCTGTTCCAGTCAAATTGGCGGCACAATGAGGGTGGAGGGAAGGGGCCCGACATGCAGACTGAAGAGGGGAAGTGTGGTGGTGGTGGGAGGGTGGAGAGGAGGAGGGAGAGGGAAATGATTTGGGTGGCAGACAGATGAGGGGGAGGCACATGTCCCTGTGTGTTCCCCTGGCAAATGAGCAGAAAGCAATGCGTTTGTGTTTGTATTTATTTTGCACATGCATGTACGTACTTGTAGATAGCAGCATGGTTCTGTATCAGAGAAGGAGGCGGGGAGCTGCAGAGCTGCTGTGGATGATGTGAAGGAAAATACACAGTAATTGATAGGTGGGACTCTTTTTCATTCTGACACCAATCTATTTATAAATATTTCATAATATTTTAAGATGTCCTTAAGACATATTCTTGTGTTGTTGTTGTTTTTTTCTTTTAATGCTATATATACTGCATTTAAGTGAGATACACTTGAAAACATTGTCATGTTGTCTGACAGGATGTAAAGATAATGTAGGATGAATCATGAAATGGAAATCAATTGTGACAGTGATACTGACAGTGTAAACAAACAAGACATTGACAGAAGAGGCAACAATAAAAAAGTAGCTTGAATGGGGAATTTGGTTTGCATTGCTCTGCTGGAGGATCAGCTCTGGCTGGAACACCCAACCTGACACCGACAGGAAAAAGTTCCCAACAGAGCCCTTAGATCAGGTGTGGTGTTTTGTTTTTTCATTGCTATGTGAGATTCTGCATTGTTCTCATAACACAGCACTGCATAAGTTTGAGAAAACTTTTACATCTGTCTCCACCTAAGGATATTCCATCTTGTTGAAAATATGATGTCCATCCTTTTTCATGACTGCCTCCAAGGGGGGCCAAATAGAGGTCAGTTTGCACAGAGAGGTCTGATGCATTTGTTCTTTTTATGTAATAATTGCTCTTGGAAAAATCAGATTTTTCTTACTGGTATTGGTTACACTTATGGATAATTGACACTTAATGTTTCTTCTTATTTACCTCTTGTCTTTCTGCCATTGAAGACACTTCCTGATCTGTCTTTGTCACACATGCACTTTGCTGTAAACTGCGGCACTAGAGAAAGCCAACTTTTAATTGACTGACTAAAAAATATATTACAAACTAATCAGATTCTTAAAAAACGTATTCTTATAGTCTATCAGCCAAAATTGTCTAAAAAATCTAAATGATGAAGTCAGTCTCAGAGTAAATGTTGAGAAGTTGCTGTGCCATGTGCTGTCACGGTTCAGTCTACCTTTGGCCGAGGCTGTGAGCTCACTCCTATTGCCAGGTGGAGAGGGGGAGATGGAGAGAGCCGCTGGCCATTAGCAGTGTTGGCTATTGGAAATGAAAAGAGAAGAAATTTGGGGCAGCTTTGCCACCCGTTTGAAGTAGGGACAGCTTGTTTGTGAAGTGGAGGCTGAGTGCTCAGCTTTCATGTTCTGCTCTTGTGTGACCTAGGGAGACCTCAACTTCATAAACCATATTGACTATATCGCTTGAAAAAAAAAAAAAAAAAAGAAGGACACACAATCTATTCCAGCACTTATGGTGCTAGGAAGCCTGGAGCTTTATGAAGTGAGATGAATGACAGAGCTGTGGTAGTTTCAAGGCCAGCCCCTGACACAACTTCCTAAACAAACGTTAAAATGTTCTGAAGTATTGGCTCATTACCTGAGTAATAAATAAAAGGTTTAAGTGAATGATGTGACAGTTAATTTCAGGCTGCGTAACAATACCAACTCTGTGACAGTTGCTCAAGTTTTTTTTTTTTTTTTTAACAATATTGTCACACTTCATCAGCACTCGCTCTGTGATCCTGTAAACGATTCTGCGATTAAACATGAATTAAAAGTGAAACCATGAAATTGCAAGTCCTCTCACCACCTCCTCGAAAGTTGAAATCTTGTGCTCTTAACGGGAGTTTTTGACACAACTGCTGATCCAGCTCTCAGGGATGAGGGCTTGAGAGACTTAGACCTTTTTTTGTCGTCTCTGCATTTCTTGCGAGGGAATTGGCAGATTATTTGGTCAACCTCGATCAGTTCCACCACAGCTTAGGGGGATACATGCTCGCTGACTAATATTGCCCAGAAATCCATCAAAGTCAGAGGGCTTGTCCCTCTTTTAAAACTTGTGCGTTCCAATCAAGCGCTCAGCGAGTCAAAGCCATCACAAACAGAGGCCATATTCTTGCCTGCAACTGACACTGACAGATCCCGATGAAAATAAATTATGCTGTCTCTGAGCATGGAAGCACCTACTGTAATGTCGAATGAGACGACTTTAATCTTCAAAGAACTCCTTTAACGTAATGCAGTTTTCTTTGACGCTTTAATATCCTCAAAATAAAATAAAATAAAGTTAAGTTGCCTTTCACTCTCTCTAGAAAGTTTCGATGGAGGACACAGACGTGTCTTTCTCTGTCACGGAGTTCGATTTTTATACTTCAGGTTGTGTAAGTGTTTAGTTACGTATCTCACAGGGGATGCAGTGATATGCATAACAAGAGCAGAGGCATTGTTGGATTTTTAAGCTTTTGTATTGACACCTTCAGCAAAAATAGGTAAACGAGCTAACGGCTAATAAACCCCAGGCGTGCCAGCTGATTACCCATCTGCATTAATTAGGCTAATGTCATAGGCAATTACAGGTATCAGTGTAACAGTGATGTATATTAATACATAAAAGGAGCTGGGTGTAAGTTATCTCTCAAATGTGGCTCCTTTGATGGCAGGTGGTTATGATTTTTTTTTCTTGACAAGAGCTTCAGACACTGAGCAGTGCTCCATCTTGAGGGCAGACTTAGCAGCTAGCACGTGGCCCAATTTGTCATTGTTAAGTGTGCTAATTTCAGTAGAAGAAAAGATGTGATAGAGACAAGTCTTGTGGCTTTCAAGGAGTAAAGGAAGTAAGTTTAAAGCTGCAATTACCATGTTTTATTGCACTTAGGGCTTGATTTACTGAAGGTTTGTGTGTGTGTAAAAACGTGCGCAAACTTGATTGCAAACGCATGTTAAAGCTGGACCGGGCACACCGAGGATTACGTCTCTAAAATGGGCGAAATACACGCACAATCCATTTAGCGTGTTTGCCTTAATGAATATGCAAATAGGCGTTTCTGCCAGAATGCACAAAATGAAGTAGATGCAAATAGATTAATTTAGCGCATGCAATGTGATGTCTCTGATTGTGGTGGCTGTTTTTGCATTGTTATTTAGCACATTTGAAAGGCAAGTCTTAACTGGCACAGCTTTGCGCATAAATAGCTGTGGTGCCATTACTCTCCACACATCTCTTCTCCAGTGCACTCCTCTCCTCTCCTCCCTCTCCAGTGCTTGACTGCTCAGCTCTGGAACCAGGACACTGCCTTCATCCCATCTGATCCCTCTGGTCAGGGTGTTTAGGTCCAAGTGTGGTCTGAGTGTCCCACCTGAGCTCTGTGCCCAGGGCTCTCCAGTCTCATGCATTGAGCGTGAGACACACGCATTTCAATAAGTTCACACGCTCACGCATCACACGTGACATTTCTCACACTGAGAAGTGATAAAACTCGCCGCGCATAAATTAGTAACCATGAATGAATGATCGCTCTGTTTAGTCCATCCATGCTGCTGTCTTGAATAAGCGACCTTTCAGCCAATTGGAAAATAGTATTTCTTGTTGCCTGGTAAAGTATGGGTTTTCCACAGCGTGGCAAGTACGTGTCTCACTAATGTCCACGAATGCTTTGAATGCGTGCATGGGCTGCAGACAGTGACGGACTGACCATCTACCAGGTGGAATCGAACCTGCGGAGACATAAGCTGACTTCATGATGTGACAATGGGACACTCACACACACTTCACGTGAAGTGAAGATGCTGTGATAGAAATGGGATAGTACAGTACCAGGACCAGAACAAGGAGCATGGGGCCAGCCTTGTGCCAGAACCGGGACCAGTACCACTAGAACTGGAACTGGTACCAGGACCACCAGAACCAGAACCGGTACCAGGACCAGAACCAGTACTATACCGGAACCCAAACGTTACCGGAACCGGGAGAGTCCGGGTTCCAAAACCGGTGCCAGGACCAGTACCATGACTAGAACAGAATTGGGACCAGGACAAGATCAGGGACCAGGAGCGGATCCATTCCGACACTTCCGAAGACATCTCCTGTATTTGGCTTCACATGGCACATAGCAAAGTTAGCAAAGTCAGCATCGATGCTGACTGACAGTGAGGGGACATAAACTGACTTGATGATGTGACTATGGGACACTAACACACTTTACGTGAATGTGATCTCACTCCAAGCTAAGTTCAAAACTTGAGAGCCCTGTGTGCCATAGCTCACACCTCTGGCCCAATAAACAACAGCTGGTATCCCAGTTACCTGCTCAGCAAAGGCAGTGGGCTGCACCTGCTGCTCAACACTGGTCAGAGCATCTCTTCCCCCGTTTGCTGAGGTTTTATGATAAACCAAATTTTCTTTTTCTTGACCTTATATCTCCTCATCGTCTCTTCACTTTATCTGTTCTCTTCTTGTTTTACCAACCACATTTAGTTTCTCACAGATAATCTCCCACGTTTCTTCTTTGCTGTTGCTCAACAGAATGTTTATTTGCCCCTCTCTATAAATCCATCGGATCAAATGTAATTCTGCGTTTCCATCCAGCTCTCTGTCCACACTCTCCATGGCGGAAATGGGCACAACACGCAAAAACCTCATTTAATTGCTGTGGTTTGCGCATGTAGTCAAGCAGTTACTCTTAGTCGATCACCCCTTTTGCATGTGCTAACCAAACATGCAAAATTTTACCAGGAGCAAATAAATAAAAAAAAAGCTCTTTACCATCATATTGATTTCATTTACATAATATTATGAAACACTACTAAACCTTACAAATGAGGATTTTATGCAGAAGATATTCACCTATGGATAATAATACAGATACAGTTCAACCTGTTCCTAATGAGGTTTAAAATAGTTGTATAATTGAAACTGCAAAAATATGCGTCCTTCCTTTTTTGGAATCAACCTATTTTAATATAACAAGCATACTTAAGATTTTTTTAAACAAGCAAAGAAAGATGAAGGAGACCTTTATTTTTATTTATTAATTTTTTGTAGGGACACAAATGAATGTGATGTTTGAAACGGAAATAATCAGTGAAGGTAAAATACACTGTATTGTAGATCTGAGCCTGCACGCATTTCACATACATTAGCTGTTTGCTTCTTACCTGCAGCCATTACAAATGCCAATGCTCTGCTTTGCTCAGCATGATGTCAGACACACAAATAGGTACACTCACACACACAATTTCACATTCCTCATGGTCCTCGGCTGCAGCACGTGACAGAAAAAAAACAGTTATTCAGCACAGGTCCCACGGGTTAGCTGTCTGCTCATTTGTTAATGACAAGCATTTGGGGTAACCATTGATTTCCTGTGGCACTAATTAAGAGTAGACTCATTAAAACGTTTGCTATACATCCTGCCTTAACTTTGCAGGTTGTTTTTATTCTTCTGTCTCTCCTTTCATTCTACTTTGATCATGGTTTATATTCACTGTTGTAGAGGTGAGCCCTCATACATCTACGCAAAAACTTATCACAGAGAATAATGAGGATACAGTGATCCTCAACTCGAGTTAATGTAGAGGTAAATGTCTAAATATGCTGTAGGTGTTTAATATGTTTCCAACAGTGGCTGAGTCTTCTTACTTTTTGTCTCTAGGCTGAGTTTGTTCATTAAGTTTTGAATTATTTTAGTAAACAGAGCTGATTTTGTCAGTTTTACCCCAAATATTACCGCACCTGAGGGGGCAGCACAGTGGTAAGAATTTAATATGATAATGATGGAAAACTCTTGGCTCTGATTCTGGCAAACATGAAACTAAAACTGGGAGGTATTCTAGCAGACTTTCACGTCCATTTAGAAGTACAATCTGTATTAAAAGCCCAGTTCTTCTCATTCCGGGCAGTCGTATTGATCCACCCAGCTGTCCTCCCTGCGTGTGTGTTCACATCGTGTGCCAGGTCAGATATCTGTTTCTTGTGCCTGCTGACATCCATGTGCAGCCTCCTGATCACAGTTCACAAGGTGATGCGTTGTCATCTGGTTATTTAACTGTTAAAACACCACCCCAACCTTTATGGTATCTAGCAATGGAGTTTCTCTTTGCTTTTATATTGTCATATTTTTATCCATCACACACTAACGGATGTCTGCGCCAACTTGCTATGCCGACGGTACTCAACTAGTGCAGTTGGTGCTGACTGGTGCAGACTAGGCCCAACTGTGACTCATGGGTAAAATCAGGCAAAAAATTGTGAAGTGTATCCTCAGTTTTAGTTGTTCACACTGAGGTCACATTAAAAAAAATCAGATCTGTGATTCAAGACCACATACTGTATAGAAGTGGCCTAAATCTGATTTGAAAAATTCAGATCTGAGCAAGATTTGAGTGTTCACACAGTCTGAACCTTTGTGTCCATTCATCGCGCTTGATTTTTTTTTTCCTGTTTATTGCCCTTGAAATGTGAAATTAAACTTCCCTCGATGAATGACTGACTTGCAGGTAGCTTGATGAATTGAGACTACCATAATAATACAGACTTGTAAAAACTTGCTACTCAGCAATGGTTGCATGGGATTGCTTTAGATGGATTATTATTCAGTCTTTTTTTTTCTTTCACACATAACTCCTAGAAACATGTTTTTTCCTGCAGTTACAAAACCAAGTGTGTATGTGTGTGTGGTTTTTCAAACGTTTCAAGAGCTCTTCATGAAAGGTGTAAAGCTCATACTTTTTGAGCTCCTCAAACCACAACAATCAATCAGCCAAATAAAAGAAACCTTCTTAATGATATGCCAATTTTTTGCAGTCCGCATGATGAACTGTCAACTCCTTTGGCACTTTGTGAACACAACACTTGTCCCATTATAACGGCAGGCAATTTCTTCTGCTCCAGTCGTGCTCGTGCTAGTGGGCAGCGCTTGGAAATGTGTGGAATGAACAGCCTGCAACAATATCAAGTGTTAGCAGTCAACTCAACAGAAAGCTAATGAACCATAGCAAACGGCTTGTGGGGTGTAGCAAGAGAGAGCAGTTGCATCAAAAGCCCTTCATCGGCAGCTTGAGCACGCTTAAGTGAATAAACTACATCCTAAGGCTGGCAGAATACAAGCATAATACAATGGCATGTATACAACTCAATGTGAGAGAACGAGCAGACAGTGTTGCTCTAAAGAATAGCACAACAAAGATTCCACTTGAATGACTGAGGAAATGAATCACATTCACTTTGATATGGAAACTTAGCTGTACATGATTTGGGAGTTTGTACTGAAGCAAAGTCAAACCGATTGTTGTGATGATAATTACGGTGATGTAACGACAATAGCTATTAAAAATCATAGCAGCTATTCTTCTTCTCAGTTTATTTTTTTCTTTTATTATATGATTGTTTTTTACTTGAAATCAAGGACCTCATTCATTAATAAAATCACTTATGTTTAAAATGCAGATGGACCCAAAGCAGTTATACTGATGCACATTGACAAGTTAAGTCACGCAGCTAAAGAAAATAGATGTAAATATGTTTTTTTAAGAATAACTATGCTACATTTTTACCTTAAATTAAACACTTTTTGAGTAATTGTGATGTATAAGTAAATGACTTGTAACTTGTTACCGGGAGAATGGAGGCTCTCTGCCTTCCACATAGCATCTTTTGGCTGAAAACCAACCTTGCAAGATCAGAACCTCCAACCCGGGGTCCCAACTCTCCTTGTGGCGGCACCGCGACACAAACACACCCAGTAACGCGTAATCTCTTGTTTATGACAGATAAGACAACACAAATATACATATCATAACCTGTGTATGACAAATAATGTTATCCACTGCTCCATGTATTGTTGTTCGATATTACGATATATATTGTACTGCAATATAAAAATGTCTCCTGGAGGATATAACCCTCTATTGTTTATATCGTAATTTTAATGTGTGGGGTACTGGGTTAGCTCTGTTGCTACACTAACATTAACGTTAGCGGCAAATACCGCTACTACGGGTCGCAGGAAATAGTCAGCAGTGTAAAACTCAAGGATGTGAGACATAGAATCATCTCTGGACGTTACGAGTGACAGGGAAACAGCCAATCATTTAACAGCTGTGTAATGTAGTTGCACCACCATCACCATGTGTGTTTATTTACAGCAGAACAGCATGTAGTGAGAACAGGAGCACTGAAGGAGAGGAGATTATAAACTAAAAAGGACACGTTAGCTTGTCAGTATGGCAACGGTAACAGGTGACTGTTCCTGTGCGTCTGCCCCCATGGTCTGCTCCAACTCTGAAGCAGCGGTGGCATTAATGAAGTAGCAGCAGGCCGCTCACCGTCACGGCGGCCTCTTTGCTACATGTCCCCCTCTCTCTCTCCCTCCTCCCTGTCTCTCTCCAGCTGTCCTTTCAAAATAAATGCACAAAAAGCCAGAGAAAAAAAATAAAAATAACACTGGACTCATGAGCTGGTGGCGGTGAGACACATACCAAATTCTCTATGCAGGAAAAGCCCTGTATATATATAATTTTAAAGGTACAGTGTGTAACTTATTTGGCTTTTTATTAGCAAAAATCAAATACTGCTTTCATAAATACGTATTTACCAAAGTCTAGTCACAAATGCATACAAATGAAAGATTTCTCGTAGCTTATTTACAAATACATGGGTGGCGGTGCACCCAAGCCAAACTGCCATGTTGCATCGCCATCTTTGAATACCGTAGCCAAAAGGGGACAAACTTGGTGAGTGCCGCTCATTTCGTTAAATAAACGGACCTCTCCAGATGACTGTAGCCGCTTATGGAGCTAACGTCGCTAATGGACCTAACGGAGCTAACAGCGCTAACGGCTTAACGGAGCTAACAGGTACTCGCCGATACCAGTGCCGGCATTTTCGGCAGTATTGGAGTCATTTCCGATACTGGTTTCGGAATCAGAACATCTCTACAATTAGGAATGAGACACTCTTAACCTCTCACTGATAACCTATAAGATATCGTAATATGGTTTACATCTTCACCTCATTGCTTGATGATCCTGAACTACTCCCAGTCGTGGAAGACACCATTTCCGCAGAAGTGTTTTGGTCATTGGAGGCCACGATTACTTTGCCGACGGGAGGGGTGAGCGTGAGCGAGCGAGTGAGCGCTGCAATCTAGAATCTGAACACTAGATGTCACGGTTCCCTTCCCATTTTACACACTGTACCTTTAAGAAAAAATACTAGTATAATAGGATATAGATTGCTATTTGGATATGAAATTACCTATAATGGGGATATAAAATTTTGACATATCACACAGCGCTAGCTCCATGGATTGCTTTCTCATTGCATTCATTGAAAACAAATGCACATGGCCAGGAGGAGGGTAAGCAAAACAGCAGAAAAGCAACCAGACTCGCATAGTTCCCTTTTAGCATACCCCAGTACTAGTTAGACATTGAAATGTTTTTTCTTTGAAGCACATGCAAACAGCACTGTGCAAGAGAACCAGCATAGCAGATCAACATTGGCTCATAGGGGTTGATGAGAACAGAACAGAAAATACCAGTAACAAAATGGATCAGTTGTGATGCACAGTTCACTCAGTAAGGTCTCTGTCAGGGCTGATAGTGATCCATCGTAGTGTGTGTCCATAGTAAAAACATATAATTAGCTATTCTGTTGCAGTGGCTCACATGTTCATTACAATGCATGTGTTTCAAAAGGGAAATGACAGTAGTCTGTCTGTCTGTGTCGTTTGAACCCATTCAACTATCCCATTCTAAGTCCGACTTTGATGCAGACACTCTTTATGTTACGTCACCTGACTGCCTACTTCCCATCCTAATAAAATGTAACGTAATTAGCTGCTCATGCATACAGCTCAGGTCATGAAAAGAGAACTGGAAGGAATTTGTACCTCAGACAGACTAGCTCTTTTCTTTCTTTTTTTTTTTTTTGATTTATGTGGTGTGGGTGCTTGATGCCGCTAAGAAAAATGAGCAATTTCAGGAACAGGCATCACTCTGAAGCAAAGGATAAACACAATGGCATTTTTTTTTTTTATATAAATTTGTAGAATTCTATCTCTGTTTCATGTCTATATCAGTCAAACCCTGGTATTAATTAGAATTCTTGTCCTATTACTCCCCACTGTGAAAGTATCCTCATCTCCAAGTCATCTGCCCTCGCGTTCTGATCCCCAGCTAGTCTTCCTCACCACAAATCCTTGCCCCTGTTTCCCATGTAGGTGTTGGACTTGCAATGTGAATGGCATCATGAATGCTAATGGGCCGCTGTAATAAGGTCTTTGAAGTATGCAATACTCTGTGGCAGAATCATAATGTGAAAATGGGGAGAGTCGGCTCTGCTTGACACTAGCAGGCCCTCACTCTCTCCCTCTCTCTCTCTCTTTCCAACCCCTGTCATTCCAGTTGCACTGTTTCTGCTCTCCCCCCAAACCCCACCACCATCTCCCCTACATCTTTTAATATTCACCTCTGACGGGAAGACTTGCCTTGCTTTGATAGGTCTTAGATGACAAGCGGAGTTTCCAAATACCAACATGTGGGATGTAGCAATCCGTGGGAAAAAGTAAGGGGTTTGGACCCAATAGGGAGGGGGCAGGATTATTGGTTTAGGAAAGAAATAGTGGGGGTTTAGGACAGAGAAGGAAGGATGGGGTGGGGTTGGTCTGAGGAGGCTAAAGATCCAGTTGAGGATGCAGTGGTTATGTGTTTTTTTTGTTTTTTTGTTTGTTGTTTTTTTCCTTTCTGACCACTTTCATCATTTGAATCTAAAGAACCAGAGTTAGAGAACCTGTCATGAGTTCAACTGTGTATAGTAAAAGTTTCTTGAATGAGAATCTAATATGACTGAAAAGGAAAACTTATGAAAAAAAAGACATTTAAAGTGTCCAAACGCAATGAAACATTTTGTGCTGGTGCTACAAAAGATGCTGCATCTATTAGCATGGCTTCCATTCACTGGCGCTCCATTTATTCAGCTTTTTCACAAATGACCCTGGACTGTTTTTATGGTTTTGCTAGAGGGCTGCCTGGCTTTGTGTGCGATCTCTTAAGTTTTTACACAAATGGCAGAAGGCTTTGTTCATTTTGGTGAACTGAGCCTAAAGCAGGAAACCATCAAACCACTTTAAAAGTGAAAATTTAACACCATCTCTCCAAGTAAGTTAACAATTATTGTTCTCCTGAGTAGTTTTATAGCATGGTGAACATTTTCTCACTTTACTCACAGATTATAATATTTAATTGAAAATGAAATATATTATAATTAATCTCTGATATAGTCAGTTAAAAAATAAATCAAAACACAACATCTGCTTATTCCACTGCTCTGTATTAAACAGATGTTTGAATGCTGCAAGGGGAATTTTATTTGTGCTTCTAACAAATTTTACATCAGTTACTAAATAAGTTCACTTGAGATACTTTAAAGAAAATATATGATTATTTATTACTTGGTGCAAAGAAAATCAGTGTCATTAGTGAATATGAAAATGAAAGCTATGACAGGATCATAATCTTGGCCATAATGTCTTATGCACCCATTCCATTAGTCAGAGCAGGGATAGTTATTGTAATGTAATTGTTACATTAGTTTCCATTCTTAACTGTCTTTAACGAATTCTGTTTACCACAAGTCCAAGTCCTCTGTGGGCTGAATTTTTCAATGGCTGAAGTGAGCTAACAGTTTGTTCATACATGGCTACGATTAACAGGTAGAACGCAACTCTAATTACAGTTACCTGTTGTCATCAAGAAAAAAGCCAACAGAAGAAGAAGAAACACTGCCGCACTTGTAAACTTGTATGAAGCCAACAGTTCTTTTATGTATTGATTTATTTTATTTTATTCTTTGGGGGTTATTTTTATGGCTCATTTTTTTAAGGACTGGACCAAAGGTAATCTTTAATGAAAAGATAATAATGTTCTTGTCCAAACATTAAGTCTGTACTGTACTGTGCAGTCAAAAAATTCAACAGCTGCAGTACCTATATATTTATTCTAAGATGTTAGTTTTTAAGTCATAGTTTCACAAGCAATAATAGACTTTTTATTTTTTCACATTAAGTCCAATAAACCTCTGTTTGTTCTCCACCAACTCATCAGGACTGTCTTTAGCTCTTCAGTTGTTCTGTGCTCTTTGGTACTGTATGAACAGGTGCTGCACAGTGGATTTTTATAGCTTTTTCTCTGAACCGCTCCCTCCTGTGATTGAAATGAAACAGTGAGATGGGTGAGAGTGAAGAAACGCGCTGACAATGTGGACCACAAAACCTAAAAGAATGAGCTAAAAGAGGCTAAAGATAGGAATGGAAAAAAAGGAACTGCAGAGTTGGGTGTTGACTTTCTGTGGCTTCATGATTACCATTGACTCCTGTCATAAAGGCCCTCTGCTCCATTTTGAGAAACTATAATTCAAAGAAACACACTACTTGCTTTTTCTTCCCTGCATGGAGCAACCAGTACTACACATCGAAAACAGAATGATGAACATCGTTAGAATTAGAGACTCATGTAATTATTATTTAATGAGTGTGAGATGGAAGACCTCCATATGTGCTCTATAAGGTGGCAGTTCACAGAGAAATAACAATGCATACTCTATTGGGTGTATATCCACATCCTTGTGTCGTTTTTTGATTTTTTTTAATACTGTTGTAGAATTTACTTGAATTCCTCTTAAAAATAAATAAATGAAATAAAATAAAGCAGAGCTTTGTCCAACTTGTAAACAAAATAAGCTCAAGGTGTCTAAATGTGTAGTGCATGAAAATAAGTCAATAAGAGTAAATGCATTTTTTAAACACTCTACCCCTGGAAATAATTATTCTGGACTGAGGGGGTATTGATGTAAGAAGTTGCAGGTGATTTATTTGTTGTTTTCGTTTTCATCTAAACCTATACCTCATGCTTTCCATGGAGATGTGTTTCTGACGAGCTCTCAGTGAACGACTCCCTGTGCTGTGCTGTGGACGTTTAGATGGTGAGGCGGATAAAAGCAGCCAGAGAGGAGAAAAAAAAAAGAGGAGCAGACAACTCATGTCCAGCTGTTGTAATTACAGAATTATGTATTTGTTAGGTTCCTTTCAAATCTGCAATATCTTCTGTGGTCCATAAGCCTATTAGTCTTCCTTTCACACTCATCACCACTCTTCTTCTTCTCATCCATCTCTGCTGTCGCTTCATCGCTTATGCCACTGTCAGTCACCCAGTCGTGCTTATAAAGCGGTTGAGTTATGAAGTGCTTTTATTTGCCAGGAGCACCATTTGAACTTGACCCATGATAAAGCCTTGACAGAGAATGTGTTAATGATGAGGCCAGCAACTGATGTGCAGCCATACAGAAGTCAGGAGGGGGGAAGTTGTGGGAGGTTGACTTTTTGTCAACCAAACGCATCAGAGGTCTCCTTCGGCCTGGTGGAGTATCGACCTCATCGACATCATCACCAAAATAATTATCATCGTCACCATCGCCGTCATATGTCATCCTTTCTGTTGCGGCAGCAGCAGCCTCTGTTCCTCCACTCCTGTGTACTTCTCATCTTCCTCGCCGATCCTCCCTTCCTGCGTGCTTTGGTGAACAGATGTCTCATTCTGCTCTCTGCATCTCTCATTCAGTCACTCTTTAAGCTCATCTATTTCTTCTTTTATCTCTCCGAACAGGTGATTTTCCCTGTCTCTCTCTGTCTCTGCTCTGCTCTCCATGCTATCTCTCAGTCGTTCTCATTACAAAAGGTGATCGCCCATTGAGCTCATCAACCCGGAGTGAACTCCCTTCAACTGCTGACTGATGAGTCTGAGGAGGGGGCTGTTGCCACACTGACAGCTTCTTCTGAGGAGAAACATATTAATGGCTCCACTTCCGACTAAAATGCTGTGCGCGGGCCATCCTGTCACACCCACCCCGCTGATACCGCGTCGCTTCTGCGCTGGTATTTCTTAAATGCCAGTGTCAGTCATGAATAGGTCAGGACAACAAGCACTTAAATAAGGCTTTGTCACTGATTAATGAGAGCAGGGGAGGACTGGGAAGGCCTCTGACTGCCTCGCACAGATAAAACAATGAATGTTTTGTAAATAGCCACGGGTGCTTCTCCCCTCTCTTTCTCCCTCTATCCCCCCTCCCCCTTTTTCTCTCCTCTTTCCTTCCCTCGGTGGAAAGAAACACCGCCGTCAGAAAACTGACAGCTGCTCTGGGGATCGCAGAAACACATGTTCCCAGCCACAGGACTGAGGGAAATCCAATCAGATCCCAGCGAGCCTACGGTGGCTCAATTTGCAAAGCCAACAGGCCTGTTACCAGTATTGTTGTAATGGTATTAACAGGTTGGATCTCAGCCAAGGAGCACTATGGCAGTAACATGCTGATTTTATTGACTACTTATCCATAAAAATGCATCCCTTCTCACTGCATTATACTCATGCGTGGCACAAATCGACTAATCTGGGCAGATTAAAGTCACTTAGAGGAGATTGGAGTTCACCCATGGTTTTATTAAAATGCACAAATCTAATCAGAGACGATGTGTAAATTGGCTGGCTAAAAGGCAAAGATGTTACATGGTGTAAAGCATGATGGAGAGAAAGAAAGGAATGTGTATGTCTTTTGTTCTTTGTAATCAATCAGAAGCAGAGCTTTTGTAAATGTAAATCGGGGGAAAACCTCTGAAGTCACATCATATGATCACAATTTTTGGAGTTTTGATGATGCTATTATTTCTAACACCTTTTATCTGAAAAACATCATTTAGCTTAAAATATGGGTCAGTGATAAATAAGGGTTGGTAAGATGAGCAATTCAGAAATAAAATTGTTTTAAAAGCATGCATCAGATTTGTTAAAATGTACATTTTGTAGTCATGATGGTTTTATGTCATTTGAAATGACATTTGCACCGTTTTTCTTTTTTTAATTAAGACTGAATGTGTGTCAAATGGCGTAACCACAAAAAGAATGATAAATACTAAATATGTTATCCACCTACAGTGGGTTTAAGTGTACTTAAAATAATAACAGCTATTTTGAAAACATTAAATTGAAATATTTTTTTGGCTGTGGCTTTCTATATTTAATTTTAATGCATTTGGCAACACTGAGCAGGACATATCCTAAAAACACTGCTTTTTTTTCTAAGTAATGCGACAGATTATGTAAAGAGTAGTTTTCATAAAAAATATGATACACTGCCTGACCACATTCCTTCTCCAGTCAAACACCATTGTTCATTGAAGAAACACTCAACACTGGAAATAAAGGTCAATGAAGTTAAAGGGGACATATTGTGGAAAAATCAATTTTTGAAGGCTCTTTAACATATATATGGGTGTTTGTCTTGCCTTCCGGCCCCCAAAATGTGAGAACTGACAAAATAATCTGTATTTGCAGGGTTGAAATCAATGTGGTTTTACCAGCTGTTCCCTTGGTTATCAGACAATGATGTCATTAGTTTTCAAATTTGCATAACACCACCCCTACCTGTGAGTACCAGTACCGGTAGAAGGGGTGGGGCAGGGCGAGCAGTGGTTCATTTGTATTTAAAGGGACAGGAACTGAAACCAGCCGTTTTGAACAGGGCTGTCTCCTGAAGTGAACTTGTTTGTTTTTTTAAACTCGTGTTTATGTTTTCTATCTTAAATTCTGAGAAGTCACCTGATACCATCTCGTAAGGCTGAACTTGTCCACTTTTGTGAATACAGTTGACAAAAATTTAATCTGACAGGAAGTATTTTGAAGAATATGTGTGCGACTGTGGTGACATCAACTCCGAAGCGGAGTCAAATGGTGTAACCGGTTACACCATTTAATTCAGGCATAATTGCAGAATATAGCGGGATGTAGAAACAGAAAACCAGAAACAGTTCATTTAATCCAGAGGAGTAGTAAGAAAACAACCTGGTGCTGACCTGTTGATCTGCCTATTTTGTGATTTTGGACCTCCACAATCAGCATCTCCCTACCCGTGGTGTCGACGGGGTGAAATGATGTCTGAAAACCTCTGACCTGTTGACTTCAGGCCTGCCTCTGCCCATTAGACGTTTTCAAGGTGTACTGCAGGGAAATATGATCCGCTGTGAACACGGTGTATTTTGTTTTGAAAATAACAGGATGTTTTATTTTGTGTCTGTGCACGACTTCTTGTCCCGTACGATCTGCTCTGTGTTGATTGCTGCATTGTGCTTCAGTGTCTGGCAAAAATAGAAGCTGTGAGTATGTGCTGCGGAGGGCTCCGGAGTGCCAGAGCTGTGCCGGAGCAGGGACTTAGGGCAGCTGCAGCCGGTGGAAGCACAAACATTGACTGGAATTGAAATGTATCTGCTCCACTGCCGTTCCGGAGTGCAGATGCAACACACACGCATCTGGTGGAATTTAGGCATTTGTTCATAATTCCCCAAATTAAATTTCATATTTAGAACAATTGTATTCCATTACCTTTAATACAAAAAAAAGTACTAACATAAGATAATGCCAAAGTAATTGATATGGGGGTTTATTCAGAATTTTCATGTTATTAAGCGTAATTTTTTTGGTGCAGAGTCATTTTTGCCATAGTTCTCTAATATATTCTCTTAAAATGGATTAAAAGCAGACATTTACATTGGGTCGAAATGGGAATACATTTGTTTTCAAATTTTAACCCTTTAAAATTTGACTAAACCATATGAACATCAAAAAAATTTGTGTCACGTCCTTGACCCTTATGCTTTTCAATTGTGACCTGGTCAAGAGAGCAACACAGATGACACTACACTACGCACAAATCAAGTTTCATTTATATAGAACCTGATCACAGCAGAGGTTTTTTCAAGGCACTTTTCAATTAGAGCAGGTGTAACCCATACTCATAATGATCTCCTTATGCAGATAGAAAGGTAGATAGGTAGCTGGGGAAGTTTGAGTGTTCACACAGAAGCCTTAGAGTTTCAGCCATGTCCTTTTTTTTCTTCTTTCCTCCAAAGTAATTAACTCGTGGAAATGATTTACCCTTGAATAGTTGTCAGATCAATTTCTCATTGGAGGTCTTTGTAAACCTGCTGTGGCATCCGCAGCCTGTCAGATCCCAGCCACTGGGCACATCAGGTCCCACATGAGTGGGTTTAGAGAGCAACACAGCACAGTGAGCCGTTAAACAGAGACTGGACTCCTGTAGGTTTCAAGTGACAATTTACAAATGACAGGAAATATTCTGTGTGATGGCTCTGCACTGTCACAACAGATGTGATCTTTCTAACATAGTGAAGGTGTGTGAGGAAGATTTATAATAAGTTGCTCAGCTCTGAGTTTTTGGAGACATCCAATCAATATTACACCAGGTACCTTAACACTGTAGCTGGTGGAATATTTCTGTTTTAGTTAAACTAAGTTTTGTTTTTATATTGTTGTCTTTCCCTTAAACCCAAGGTGTTCATCAGAGTATACACAAAATACTGCACCTGTCCTCTCAGACAGTTTATTACTATGTATAACAGTGGGTGTTCTTATTATGCCCAGACTATAGCAACACAGCCCAGTCTCCATAAGAATCAACACTGTAAAATTATTGCACCCGCAGTCTTCAACAGGAATAATAATAATAAAAACAAGAACAACAAAAATCTTCTGCACCTACAGTAGTGTTATCTGGCAAATATAGTTTTGATTTTTATCTGTATATCTATCAAAATGCAGCAGGATCTAAAGGCCAGAGACCACTTGTCTTTGATGCTGTGATACTATGATATTGATCAATCTTCAAAACTTCACCACTGAATGGTACCACATTATTTTTATAGGCACAAAAAAAGTGCATTTCTCTCAACATAGTAAATCACAGCATAGTTGATCAGCAGAAGACTATCACACAATTTCCATATAGCTCCTTTCTCTAATGGCACTTGAATGTTGGCATGGGCATAATAAATGTAATAACTTCCATGCTGGCTTATGCAAAACTATTGACTGGGATGGACTTTGAGAGGTACTCCTAATGCATAAATAAGTTCTGATGTCTTTAGTAGGGCTGCATAGTTAGTGAAAAATTGCAATATGGCCAAGTGCAATATCCAAATCGCAGGGAGTGCAATTCTGTTTGATAAAACAAGAATGTGTTCACAACATTAGTGTGCATTATTAGCACCATTAGCATTTTGGTGTAATATAATTCACTTCCATTTCATTTCACAACTAAAGAGGATGCTCTTATGTGAATCAACTCTTACTGACCCTCAAGTCTTTTACAGCTATGTTGGTTCATAACATTGTAGAGCAACACTTTGATATTTTGTTTCGAAATGTATCCATAATTTTACAGTATATCCTCGGTGATGGATATAAAGCAGCTTGTACTGTCCTGTTATGATTTTGCTTGCCAATGTGCACACACAGAAATGCATGCACACCTCCTGTAAAGATCTTAGCCGGAGCGAGTGAGTCTATTTCCAGACACATGAGCGTTTCAGCTGTTTCATTTGACACTTCCATGCCTGTGGTGAGAGAAGTAATTGATCATATTAGGTGGAAGTGTCTCTGCAAGCAGAGAGCTGCTTCGAGTCCAGATCGAGCCAAGGTCTCTCTGTCATTCACAGTGTCTCGGACTGAATGATGCATGTTTAAACCTCCTCTGTTTTAAATTAAAGACGCAACCACACATAATTACAAGGCTGCTCTGTGTTCGTGAACGTATGTGCTCGCACCCACGTGATCTTTTTTTATGTGTCTTTATTATGATCGGAATGATTTAGTGCACTATGGCGTTGAGACATTAGGATGATACTTCTTGCCCTCTCACAGTCTTCCTGGCAGCTATCCAAGGACAGGCGGCAGAAAGCAATTGCTATTAGTGCGCATATATAGTCCGAGCAGATAAATATAGGCTGCTTTTAGCAGATGAGCCACGGTGCCATCAATTAAGATTAAGGCGAGTGCTATCACAGTGTCATAAAGAACAACAAGACGGCATTCCTTCAATGTCAAAGGTAAGATGAACATGTACAAGCTGTTGGGAAAAATCAAAGTGAAGCCGATGGCTCATATACATAATGCTCACATGGACAAATAGCTATTGATGTTCCTTCATCAATGAGAGTGACATGGCTCAAACAGCTTGGGAGGGATCCCGATCCCCCCCTGAAATGAAATTATGCCCAAATTTGGATGAATATAATTCATTTATTTTAGGCTCCGGTGTTATTTTCTCCTGATACAACGGGGGGAAGGTGAAATCTTGGACTTCTTGCATGCAGCTCGGGAACATTTTTGAGTTTGAGTTGAAGTCTGCCTCCGTCCCACTGTTTGAAAAGAAGACTTGGAAAAACATGAGCAAAGGGGGAACAGAAATAGAGCAGCTGGTTGTGTGTGAAAATGAGAAATGGCAGGGATGGAATTCATCTTTCGCTCTGTTGTCCAATCACAGTCCACAGCTCCCCACCGACCATGTTGTTGCCCAGTGTTCTTGTCTCATTCCCCCGTAGTGTCCTCTTTTCGCTGCCCTGGTTGTAGCGAAGAGTATGGCAGCAATCTCCATGCCAGGCCAGAGGGACGTGGACAATGTGTGTGCCCTGCGACTCTCCTGTGGCTTCCAAGTAAAGGCCATCACTCTCCCTAATTAGCTGGTCTCTTTTGGGCTGTGACTAAAATCACCTCTGTGGCTCCTTCCTCCATCGGATCACACCTAATTTTAATTAGACCCCTCGGAATATTAGGCAGGGTCTTTGTTCCGCTTCCTCTCATTAAGGAGCCAGACAAATGAGTCTTTAAAATCCTTTATACATTTCCTCTACATTTCTTCCTGTAAACCCCCCCTCCCTCAACCTTTCACTGTTGTCCTCATCATTTTTTTTTCTGCATGGTCTTTTACTGTGATATACAGTATATAATCAGCCCCCAGCCATGCTCAAACCGTGTGAGCAGTGATTGACCATTCTTTTCAAATAGCCCTGCAAAGTTCACATTCTGGCATAGATACTGTTGGATGTGGACCATGCAAACCAGTGGATTACAGGCAGCTGCAGACTAGCAAACAAGGAAAGAAAATGGCACAAGCCATGTGATCTTTTTTTATGTGTCCATTGGTTATTTGGGGAATTTGAATTACACAGATTGCTTAGATGTTTTGTTAGTAAGAATGCATGTGAAAAAACAAAATAGTTATGCTGAAAATTGGTAATGCTTATGGTGCTAATGATGCACAACAATGTAATGACATTTTACCTTTTATCCCAAAACTTGCAAATGCTAATTTGGAGAATGAACTTACCTGTACAGCAATTTAAATTATATATTTCCATTAATAGTGCAGCCCTAAACTGGACTGATACAGGATTACATTATTTCAGTCTAGTGAACTTAAATAACCTAAATTAAAGGGCGGCTGTGGCTCATGAGGCAGAACAGGTCATCCTCTAATCACAAGGTCAGTAGTTTGATCCTGGTCTCCTCCCGTTGAAGATACTGAACCCCAAATTGCCTCTGGTGGCTGTTCCATCACTGTATGAGTGTGTGTGTGTGTGGGTGAATGTGACAAGTACTGTGAAGCACTTTGATATGAAGGACTAAAAATGACATAACAATAAATAAATATATAGATGAATAAATGCAGATATATATATTTAAATGCATAAATAAATTTAAAAAATCAATACATTTTTGTTGTGAAAATCAATGGTGTCAGTGTAACAACTGCGTCTCCATGACAACTGTGAGGGAGAGCGTGTGTTGTCGAGAGCTCCAATTTCCAAATCAGCTGTTCCAGCTATCGATGTATGAATAACCGTATCCGATATAAATAATTTCAGAGATCAGCATTATTTTATTCAGAGATTATTATCTATTCAGAGGCTATTGTCATTATAGTTGCCATCACAGCACATGAGAACTTTGATGCGGTGTCCATTAACCGGGATGTATCATGGGCTGCCCTTGTCAGCCTCCATGACCGGGAGAGTGCTGGCCAACAAAATTGGAACCGGGTCACCAACAGGTAGCCTAAATCAAAACATTAACCCGGGATCATGTAATCCCATGATCGTCTTTGGAAATTGCAACCAAACACAGCACAATGTGGCATTGTGACGATACTACCGGAAGGTAAACATACGCCGGCGCCATGGCTCTTCTCCCTAGTGCAACACCTCGACTGGGGTTCGGAGATGTAAAATAATAATAATAATACATACCACTGTACCACAAGGTGTAATTGTCAGGGTCACAACAATATCAGGATGTTAAAGTTGAGTTATTGCTTTATATTTTTACTTTTTTTTCTTGCATAACTGTTGGACAGTGGTGGCTTTTGAAAGACATTTTTGCTTGTGGGTTCTTGACACCAAAACCTGACCTTTGCATTAATATTCTAAAACGGTGCTCATCAACTGTTTTTTGGATTTTGACCCTCTAAGAAGATGCTATGTCTACTCGTGACCCCTTATCGCAGGTTATGACCTCATTGTAGACATGACTGGTGATCAGTTTAACCTTTTTCTGTCTTGGATTATTTAATTTTAAGGACTGTTGAAGCCCAGAAGAAAAGAGAGCTCCTAATATTTGACCAAAAAATAAGAAACTATGCAAAAAAATCTTTTTGTTTTTCTTACTTATCCTTTCAAACAAATTTATCTCATATTGTGATCCATCAGATTTACTCCAGGTTGAGAACTGACATAAAGTTGAAGTTCAGGTGACTTTTATCTATATACCTTTATCTATATGCGTAGTACCTGCAGTAGATTCAGATGGACAGGTTCATAGTTTAGAGAAGCAGTTGGAAACACTGACAAACAGAGTGAGTGATGTGCTGCTTAGATGGGACCAATGTCAAAAACATGTCCGAGCCTCCAGCTTTATTTTCAGTACTGTCACTATTTGCCTGCCATCAAAAAAGCTCCAAAATACAATTTGTTAACCAATTAAACTCTGGTATAACTGTGTACAAATGCAGCAGACACTGTATTACCCAACAGATCAGCTTCCAGAGCCTCACATACAGTACAGTACTACATTTAAATACAAAATCATAAAAGTGAAGTCTACCAAACAGCTGATCTCTGGCACAATACAGCTGCATGTTGTAGGTGTGCTTTTGCATAAGAGTACAGTAGTTCAATTGTTATGAAAATATAGTTCCAAAGGAAAGGTCTTTGCAACATAAGAAAAGTTTTGTTTTGACTTTTTTTTGTTTGTTAGTCTCTGTAGACAATTTTTTAAGCAGCCCAACTGGTAGCTGGTCTTGTCACTACCAGCAGATCACTCAGCTTCCCGGTGCCCCTGCTGCTTCTCTAAAATGGGAATCTACTGTACTGACTGTGGATAAATAAGTCACGCACACTACCCATTTAAAATATTTGATTGTGAAGTTGCATTGTTCTTCCCAGTAAAAAATAATGTGTTTGATCTGTGTCATCCCGGGAACACAAACAGCCTCTAGCATGTCACACAGTTCCTCTTTATGGGCGACGCTGTTAACAATGGACATGTTTACTCCTCACCAGCTGCTAATCTTTTCTGATGGTAGCGGCACCTGTAGGAGAAAAACAACAACAGTCAACACACATTAGTATCTCTCAGTGGCAACTTAACAGAGTTCAAGTTCATAATCTTTTTCACACATAATATTAACATCTGCAACCATTTAGCCCAAGTGCATCCAGTCTTTATTTCCGTGTGTGCATGTGTGTGCATGTGCACATGCAGACACACACACACATCCACATGCATGTTTATGATTTGTCTGTGTATATGTACTCATGGGTGGTTGAGTAATAGATGCTGGTGCTCTGCCAGTGCTGCACGCCCTTGTTCATGAATTATAAAACCAAGAGCAATTATGGCTTTTACTCAAATTAACCAAAGCATGCTGGATGCAAACTGTAATTGGGTCAGTGGTTATTTCCTGCAACACACCTGGGCTTGCAGTAAATGCTGGGTATCAATTATGAATGGCTCCTGTCCTGCCCAGGGTGTGTAGCAGACCGTGGCTCAACACAGCATATACAAGTGCATTAGCATAAACATGATGACTGTAATAATCTCCGTGATGATGCCTTAGTGTCTCTTACTCGTGTTGTATCAGTGCCTCTCTGTATGGATTCCAGGATCAAAGGGGATGAAATGCGTGTTTGCTCTTTTAATGTGCTCATTTTGCCCTGCTGTTATTATGCACAAGTAAGTCAACTGTGATGTAATTGTTATTTAGATTTCTGTCTCTTTTTTAAGAGCATATTTACATACTGTATTGCTGGTGAATTACATTGTCCTAGTGTACGGCGCTGCCTCGTTGCTTCAGGCTCAAGAGGTGTTCAGTTCAGCAGATTTTTTAAGTCATGGTGTGACAGTGAGCTCTCTCCATCTGTAATGTAAGATGAAAGTTTTAGTCAGTGAAAAAGTCAAATTTACAAAGGATTCATGACTAAAACCCTAAATAAACGTCATGTCATGTAAAGTCATGTGTCTCACTTGACACACTGTAATGCTCATAGTTTTGAGTGTGTAGCTGTCTGTGCAGTTTACCTTGGTCTCATAGTTACAAAGGTTCTGGGTTTGAACCTGACCACATGGCCTTTCTGTGTGAAGATGCCCATGGGTGTGAGCGTGAGTGTGAAACGTTGTTCCTCTTAATACGTCAGCCCTGTGATAGATTGTTGACTTGTGGATGATATGCACTCAGCTCATGATTGCAGCACATCAGCATGTGAACAGCCACCACCTACTGTTACTGAAAATACATTTGACAATAGCTGAAGTAAGATCACAGTATAGAAGTGCACGGTGAGTCAGTGAAATTGTGCGTTATGTTTGAGAGGGGAGAAGGGGAGTGGTGAAACAGGTTGGTGATAAGAATAATACATGATGTAAACTATTAAACTAAGGAGCGTCTTTAGATGAACCAGTTCCTTGATAGAAATAAACTTATTGATTCAAGTCAGGCACTTTGCAGACTGTAGAACTGATGATTACTAATATACACTGTGATCAGCCAAAAGTGATGTGGTTGAATCCACTGTCCAAATGCATTATACAGATGCGCTTCCATCATGAAGTCTAAAAATATTGATATAAATCATGAAGTTTTGGTTTTGGTTTTGCTTTTGTATTGATTTTTTAACATCAGTCTCTTTTGATTACAAATAATCAATACACACCCTGAAAAAACAGATCAGTGTACTACATGTGAGGGTAATGACCCCTGTTTTTTTGTTGTTTTTCCTCCAATGCCACAGTTCAAAAATTAGTAGAATGGGGTTTTGGAAAATAAATCCCGATTACATAAGACAGGCACAGAGTTCATAAAACAGCAAACATTTACACAGCAAGATCAAGTTCATGAGTCAAGACCCTGGAGACAGATTGTAGCCTAATCTGGTATTCATGAGTGTGTTAGTCATGTGTTTATATAAAAATCCTGTTAATGCACATTCATTACAGCTATTATGCATTAGTGCATGGGCTAAATAAATGGATAAATGTCACTGTGAAACAAAACATCAGAGTGAGGCACAGACTGTCATGTCCCACAAAGGTTTGATGTATATG
Organism: Selene dorsalis; assembly: GCA_900303245.1. NCBI lineage: Eukaryota > Metazoa > Chordata > Actinopteri > Carangiformes > Carangidae > Selene > Selene dorsalis. The sequence goes on along the minus strand of OMNW01012032.1, from coordinate 14,827 downwards.
TTTCCCAAGCATTGACCAAATATCCCCCAAAATGTAAACATACATCTTGTTCAGCTGGTTGTTCCTATCTGGGCCATTTACCTCAGTTACAGTAGTGAATCTCCTCCAACTGTGACAGGGTGTTTAAATATATAGTTTGCACTCTCAGTGTGGATCCATACAGTGTCTCAGCTGTGCCACTTGACAGCCACGTGATCCACAGTGTGAATACTACAGAACAGTATGAGGCTGGGCATGACAGGTAACACTATACAATGTCCGTTCAATTTACGGAGCCAGTGTAATGGCTGTTTTCAAGTGCTGTTTTCACAGCTTTATTTGCAAACTAACATTACTGTATATGAATACTCTTGAAGCTCCATTACAAATAACCATACTAATTCTTCTGTTTATAATGTCTTCTGTGCTGTGGTTGTATTTATCTGACAGTCACCAGTCACAAAGAGAATTTCTAAACCTAACGTGAAGGTTTTAGCTTTTATGGGTTTTATTCAATTTTTATTATTATTATTTATTTATTTATTTATTTTCCATTTCCATTTCATTTTTTTAAACACTGTGATTATCCATTTTAGTTTGCAAATTGTGTTCTGTGTATTTAGGCATTTAAAGTTAATTTCACAGGAAATTAATGGAAAAGATAAGCAAGAAAAGACAAAGAGGCCTTTGTGTTTACCTGTTGCTCCAAGAATGACGTTGGACCTCTATGTTACTGAAGATGTCAGATGTTTTTTTTATTGTTGTCAGTGAGTCGTAGAAAAGTGTACAGTGGGTTATCAGATACTGAATGGGATCAGTCTCTGGAGAAGATATTGACGTTAGTGTGCCTTCGTCCATGATATGCACAACCTTTAAGAGTTCTTATTGATAGACAGGCAGATGGTTCTTACACATGGACAGTATCTCATGGTGAACTCCCTTTCAGCACTCGGTTATTGCAGTTTATTCTCTACCCCCATGTGTTTGTATTGCATGATTAAGTCACTTGGAAACAGCTGTACTATCCCGTACTGTATTTCACACTGAAGGTAATCTATCTGTATTCATATGTTGTCTTATGAATGTGAGTAGATTTACTCGTGAGCATGTAGCACGGATGTAATGTTTACTTTCTCTCATATAAATGCATCCTTTCATATAGCATTGATATAGCATTCATATAGCCTGATCTAAATCTACACCACATGACAGCCACAGTATTTTCTAACAAAAACTGATGGATTGAGTAATTGTGTATAGCTTTTGATCACTGGAGTGAATATCTTTAGCAAATTCCGCACTTGGGAATATGTAAACACCTGCCTTAAAAAGATGGTCTGACTCTGACCTCAGGCTCAGTAATAAAATTGTAGTCAGGAATTGTTCAAGTCAAGACCCTGAGGAAAGTTTTTCATATTTAAATTTATAATTCATTCACTTTTATAAAAGCCCTATTAAACAATTTTAATGCTCTGCGCTCCCTCTGCTCCACAATGTAACCAAAAAACCTGGATGCTTCAAATAACTTAAGGTAGAACTATTATTTTTTAAGCATGTGAGAATCAGAATTTATCAATGTCATATACCCTTTGGTTACTATTATTGTCATAATAGCAAAAACAACCCTGGATGACTTTTATATCGATATATATATATCTATATTTATATTGCTATTAAAAAGGGATTTAGGCGAAGAAAGTAGTTCCACTTTTGGTTTAAAAGAACATAACAAGCTGACAGCTGAATAAGCTGCAAAGCCACAGTGTGCTGGATTTTCGAAATGATGGCTCCAATATTGCTGCTGCTTTGTAGATAATAGTGTGATTAGACTGCGACATGAGTGCTTGGTCTTAGGTGTTGACAAGTTGGTGAACCACATTCAGGTGTTTTAATGTGGATTTTAAAGCAAGAGACTTTGTAAGGAATGCAGAGACACAGGCATTATTTCACATAAACACAAACTGTGTACAGTTCGGGCAGGTAATACCAACATCTTCTCTCTGAAATTATGTTTGTATAATACTAATTTGTATTAGCCAGGTTTTTAATTGCTCCCTGTCTTAGGTTCATGGGCCTTTTTTTCTTGTGTATAGGAGAGCTACATTTCTATGCTTCATGTAAGAGGAATGGAAGCAGTCAGATGCAATACTGCCTGCAAAAAAGCATAGATGACATTTGTTTCAGACACTGGGCATTTTCAGAGTTAACCAAAACCTCAAACCTTCCTTAAACATACAAATAATTTAACTCCTGGGAATAGTATTTAATTTGTTCATATTCAGCTAGTGCTTTAACCTCTCACCTTGCTAAGGTGATATACAGGTGTATACTCCACGGATTCCATTACTGCTGGGTGTGGCTGTAGTCGCAACTTTATGGATGTGGTTACAGGTACGACAGCAGTGACAATGGGTGTAGTCACAGGTGCAGCAGTAGTAATGATGGGTGTAGTTACAGATGCAACAGCAGTGATGGTGTAGTCAGAGGTGAAACAGGCTTCAAACTGTTTTCAGTCTCAAAACATTTCAAAGCCATGTGGAAATAGCCCGTATACAAATTGCTGAGAAATTTCATTATAATAATTATAATTATAATAAATCATGTGATGTAACTCTATTTGACCTTTAAATGTGTAACTAGAGGCCTGTAAAAATAAATGACCAAAACTAACATTTTTTAACAATCAGTAGTAATTAGGTGACAGTTATGGCTCATTACTGGTGTATCAGGGAAGGTTCACTAATAAAAGAGCCTACAGTCACATCATAATCAGATAAAACTACTTTTTCAACTTCTAGAATGAAGAGATGTGAACTGGAACAGAGAAAATACTTTTGGTTGACCATTTCTCTGTTCAGAGGTTGATGGGGTTTTTAACAGATAAACTACAGACAAGGCCTGCATTGATTTTACATAAACAAACTTCAGATCGGGTCTAATCTCCAGTGCAACATCAACACAACAAACAAGCAATGAAGTTTTATATATACGATAGCCTGTATGCAATATGATGTGTTGAAAAACCTAATTTTACTATTATAGTAACTGCCTGTTAATTAAGGTTACTATGTTAGGTTTGGGCTTTTCAGATGTTTCCAGGTACCTTCAGCAGGTGGTTTCCCCAACTCTGTTTCTCTTCAAAACCACTTTACATGTGTTAATCTTCCCTGGCAAAAACAGCTTTGCGCCAGTGTTAGAAGTGAGTTGAATTGCATAGTCACAACTGGATTGTAGCTGTAATGATTTTTCAGCCACAGATCCCTGTTGAGCAGCAGTCTACTCTATCACCAGGTAGTCTCATATGAGGCCTTTGGCAGAAAAGCCATCACACCTTCACCAAAAAGCCCATCTACTACTCGGCAGGTGTGTGTGTATAAAACTGAACATGTTTTCGAGTCAAAATGAACAAAGTAAAATGAAGTAATTCCTCTTTTGTCCCTTACCTTTTTTTTCTTCTTCTCTCTCTCTCTCTCTCTCTCTCACACTGGGACTATATCCTCAGTTTTCTAACATTGGCATAATCACTTATTAAACTTAATGGATTTAACAGGAAATTCTTACAGACAAAAAAAAAAAAAAAAACAAGTAACAAGAAAAAGAAAGTTGGCTGAAAAATTGTAGCACTTGAGAAGTTACTGGCTTCAAACAATGTTTTCGGGGAAGAAACCTGCATTGCTGTGCCAATATCACAATGTCAGATCAAGCAGTCAAAGCTGTATCAGCTCATATAGGTAAAAAGGCACAAAAGCTGAAGCTAAATCACAACTGCACTGTTCTTACGAGCATCTTTTGTCTAATCTCCTAGGAGCTGATCTGACATCAAAGCCGCTGCAAAAGAAGAGGTGAAACAAAAAAGGTTACACTGCAATAAGGCGGCGTTAGAGACACAGATATTCGCTTTTATCAATTCAAGACATCCGCTGTCGAGGATGTCAAAGCTGAACTACAGTAGAGGATGGGCCAAAATGTTAATACATGCATAAAATGTATAGATGCTGCTATAAGAGAGCAGAAAAACATGGTATTTTTCTTTAACCTCATTCAAAAGTCTAGACGCTCCCCACAAATTTGAAAGACACCATGCACGAGTTCAATTTTATGTCTTATGCCATTTATAATGTAGTTTTTTTTAAATAATTTCTTTATTAAATGGGTTCCATACAAAGCTAAGCTAAAAGAGGTGTTTGTGTGATTTTCTTTTTCATCATTTATAAAAGAGAACTGAAATACCCCTCAGACGTGACAAAAGCTTATGAGTTTCTGCCTCTAAGTTATTTTGGTGAGCTAAAGGCATCATATGTTACACAGCTTTGTTTATTCACTGCAGGGGCTGTGAAATCCAGCTACACGGACAGACAGTAAGATTCTATAGTCACGCGGCTGCGAACAGGTTTGGAGGACAGAGAATGAAATGTGCTGCTGGTTCACTTCCTCCTGCAGCAAATAAGATCTCAGATCAGCGGGAGGCTGTCATCAATGTGGGTCAATCAGCTTAAGGAACAGCACAAGCTTAGCATCTGTAAATCACCGCTCTTACATTTCCAATGCTCTGATCCCCGCTCTGCAAATACACTGTCCACAAACTTCACTCAAGTGTCCAACTTGAAGTGAGCATGAGCAAGTCCAGAGGCATAAACCTTGAACTGGAGGATGGAGCCATCAGAGATGTATGGTATGCATGCATACACTTCAGAGTGCGCCTTGGCTCTCCTCCTCCTCCACAAAGCATTGTTTCTCTTGATCTGTTTTGAGAGACGCTCACCTTGAATTGTTCATCTGTTTCTATGGTGATTCTGCTTGAGAGTTTTCTCACTTTTTTTTTCCTTAGTCAGTTTTGAAACAGTTCTTGATTTGTGCTGTGCAGGTGCAAATGTTTTAGCGGTAATTAATAGATTATTTCCACCACATCAAACTACTTTAAACTGAAGATTCTAGGTGAATGAACCCAACTGATGACTGACAAAATACTGTTTCTTGACAAAAATGATAATGAAGATCACTGTGGACATGATCCATAAACTTGACAGAGGTGAACCATCACACAATTTTCAGTGTCTAAAATAGCATTTTTATGCCTTTTTTTTTCCTTAAACTTTGTTTCCATGTGGGCTGTAATTATTCAGGCTGCTTTTTATTTTTTACTTTTTTTTGCCACAGGCAGCCCACAAGCAATGTTCTGGAGATGAAGACATGTTAATAAGATGGAAATCACTGGAATATCCTCTGTGAGGAGCACTGTCTTTTGTGTCATCATCATTCGCTGGATGTCATGTCAGGCTTGCTAGGAGGTCAGCTCAGGTTATGGAGACGGAATGAAGGCAAAATTAATCTCGTGCAATGACTCTAAATAATGAATATGTGAGGCGTACGGCTGGGGAAATAATGGAAAGTGAGACACTTGGAGCTAATTCAAGCATCAGTGATTGAATTTATTGCATAAGGAAAAATAATATAACAAAAGTGTTCATCTACATTATTGGTGCATCAGCATGAATGTCGGAGTTTTCTAATATAATAATTGTGCACACAGCTCTGTCAGTGACTTCACACCACACAGCTGAGAAAGTTTACCTGTTGTCATGGTAATATGACGATAATAACAATCATGGCCCGGTTTGGTTTAGGCACAAAAACTACCTGATCAGCTTTAGGGCAAGATCATTATTTGAAGTACCTCCTCAACATTAAACAGTCGTGTTGGTCATGGTTACAATAATAACGTACATACCTTTCTCAGTCATGGAAACTAGTAACAACATAAACTGCTACTTTCACATGGGAATCAAACACCCCTCTGCTGTGTCATATTTCTGTGTTCTGTTAACCAACAACTTCCCCCTGAGGCAGACATTGTTTCTATCCAGTCAAGTCAATTTTTATACTTGTCTAACACCAGTTTACAACCAAGGATACTCCTTCAAAGAACTTTTCAAACAGAGAAGCTCTAAACCTATTCTTTGTAATATTTACACCCAACACCCAACAATTCCCACTAATAGCAGCACTAATAGCAGGGATAGTGGAAAGGAATAATTTCCTTTTAAAAGGCAGAAACCTTGAGGAGAACCAGACTCAGGGTGGGCAGCAATCTGTCTCGTTCGGTTGGGTTGAAAGAGAGAGGGAACACGGAATGATAGTGATATTAATAATGGTGATAGTAGCAGCAGTAACAGCAATAATAATACTTAAGGCAACTGCAATGCTCCTACTTGGATGCTAATAACAGTAATAGTAATTATCATCATTAAGCAGGCGTTAAAGATGATCACGGGGGTGGTATGTGGCTTTCCAGACTCCATAGTTGTGGAGGTGGGAGGACCTGCAGAGAGTAACAGGAGGAGAGAAAAAAAATAAAGGAAGGAAGGGGTGGCAGTAAGGAGACAGAAAAACAGAAAAGTGAGAGAGCGGCACACAACCTTGGCACTCATGTGCTTGAGGGAAAAAACAAACAGAATGAATGATGCACTTCTTATCAAAACATATACTGTATACTATACGTCACTGCACTTTTCATTTTGCTCCTGTCATAATTACTACAATTACTAAATTACTAAATACAGCCAGGAGGTTGTCACCAAACAACAAAATGTAACCATGGGTCATAATAACCTGCTCCACAAACCACTTACGGGCTCATTTTTACATTTTTACAGGACAGGCTCAAGTAAACACAGCTTTATTTGCTTGTGAAAAAAACTCCCCAATTGGGAGGAATTTTCAGCTACTTTCAGCAGATGCCACACACTAATGCATACAAACGCACAGACCAAAATGCCCAGTCCCAAATCCAACTCAACTCTAAGCTGTATCACACACAGTGTGTTAGGCAGAACAACTAGTAGGAACTACTGTCTAAGCCACAACCACTACACACTCCACCTGTTAATTTACTGGCATTTAGATTTGTGGAACTCAGACAGACATGATAAGATGTGACGGCGAGTTAAAAAATACAGCTTGGAGGAAGTTTGACTGTGAAGAGGTCCCCTTGCCCTTCGTACCCTCCAAACTTTATTGCCTTTTTTTTTTCCTATGACCCACAGGCCCCCGCTGCTTATGAAAGTCATTCAGAACAATTTAGCTCCATCGTCCCTCAGCCCCATTGTTCAGTACACTATGAATGCACTGCCACCCAAGATAATGCTAGCGCAGCAAGCCAATCTCCACAGAGAGACACCTCAAGCGTGAATCAATACCCCTGACTTGTGCGAGACAAAAGCTAAGACCTTGCCAAGCCAAGAGCCCTTTGCCAGGGACATGTACTCATGACTTTCTCATGTATGGCAAAAGCCCAAAGACACTGGATCAACCGCAGCATCAAACAGTGACAAAACCTGGCTTAGCTCAAATCTATTTTCATTGTAGGCCTTTCGGGGAGCTGATGTACACAGAATTTCTTTTTCTTTTTCTTTTTTTACGATTTGCTAATTATTTGCAGTCGAAACTCAAAAATTCCATATTGATGACTCCTTTGATTAACACATGACAGCTCAGCTTGTCACCTTGTTATTTTCTGACTTGTTAACTGAAAGTGAAGTGAACTGCTGCCTCTGTGGTTTAAACACAACACAGGATTGTACAAAAATAAGACTACATACAAATATACACCCACTCAGGGACAGGGAAAGAGGCAGGGAGAGACAGAGAAGACATGAACACTAGGAAACCCAGTAAAACTGAGTTATAAAACACTGAAATCACTTTTTTACTCCCTGAGGAATTCTTGGAGGAAGCAAAAAAACAGATAAAATACTCAAAACACATGAAAAACAGATAGATGCTTTTATTGAAAATGAGCTAATGTGGCAGCAGATCATATTTTTACATTGCTGTGAAGTACAAAGAGTGGCAGTTGATTTGGTTTCCCGGGCAGTGACTGTATGTCAGGGTACAGAAAAAGAATGTGGGAGGCGTGATTGTTTGGGTGGGTGCGTGGGCTGATGGGGGAGCCACAAATCTGGGGTACTCTGATGAGTTTGTTTGGAGCCCAGCTGTGTGTTTGCCTGTGACGCCTAAAATCCATTAGAAATCTGCTGGGGGTCAGGACTCCACTTCGACTGCGATGGCTCTGTGCCTCAGAGAGGCCCGAGTGGCCCACCTCAACCTCATTTTCTCCACAGAGCAGGGACTGTGAGGCAATCAGGCACCACAGGAGAGATGCCTGGAGAGCCCTGGAGCATCAAAACATGCTGTCCAACCATCCCCAGAGTCTCACACAGTGTGGCTTGCTTGAAAGAGATCTTTAGGTGAAGGCTGATTATGTATCGGTGTGTCTGTGTGATGCATCAATAGATTTGTGGAATATGATGTTTGAAGTCTTTTTTTTTCTTTTTTTTTTTTACAAACTGAATTTTGTTTCAAGGGTTTCTCTTTCATGTGCTGTTTGCTTGTCAACAATCCAACAGCAGGTTGCAATTTTAGCTAAACAAACATATCTGGAGGCAGAGATGCTATAGTACTGTATTTTTCAACCAAATGTAGAAAATAAGCTTTTACACAAAATGCTGTAACAACAACTCTAATCGTCATAAATTGTATTGGTATTATTAGTGGGAGCATTGTTTTTTTTGTACTTGACATGGTAGTCGTACTATTTTTTTATTTTTCGTTCATGTGGAATTCCTGCAGACTTGTATTTAGCTAGACTGCTGTAGGCTAGTAGGAAGGTAGACTTTAAAGGGGACATATCATAAAATATCACTTTTTATCCTGGAAATATCACTTTCACATATATTTGGGTGTTTGTCTTGCCTTCCCGCCTGTGGTGATTGCTGCTTGACAAGAGGTTCTGCCATTGTTGAGTTCACAGGTTAAGAGGTTACAGTAGACCCTCTGAGCAGCACTACGTTTGCAGGGCTAATGACACTTCATCTGAAAGTGAGTGTTAACATTGGCATTGTGTTTGTACACTAGAGACAACTTTTGGTGACTGAAGAAGTGAAGTTAAGTGAGGTGAAGAGAATAAGCTGAACTCATGCATTTTTTTTTTTTTGACTAGTAATGCTAACATTTGTGCAGGAAACTTACATATGGCTTCTTTTTAGGTTTTTAAGTAAATTTAACACTCCTTTGACACCATTTTCACCATTTTTTTGTCCTATTGGTAATGACACCATACTATTGTCTCACCACCATTGTACTCACTCACTGAGTCTAAAAGTCTAAAAGTGGAACCATGAGCACAGGTTTTAAAGAAACCTCAGGTTAGCTTAACTGTTTTGGAAAGGAAAGAAAAGGCAGATGGTAAAAAAAAAAAATAAAAAAATAATAATAATAATTACTCAAACTGTCTGTTGTAAACATCCTTCACAGTGTAAAGACCTTGTTCAACTTCAACCAGCATTACTTGCTGTGTGTGCATGCAGTTTCCCTGTGTGGAACTATTACTGATAATTTGGACGTGCCAACCTTCAAGGAGCTACTGTAACCCCCGCGATTACACCATATGTTTGCTTGAACAGTCCCTTCTTAAGGGGTTTTGGGGGCAGTGACAGTTGCACTGTAAAGTGCCTTTATGAACAGTTGAAGGGGTTTTATATTTGCCAATATAAAATATAATAACAAGAGTGATCACTGAGGACACCCTTTTCGGGTGCCTCAACATGACTGCTCCACTGAAGATATCTTTGTAGATTGAGAACAAAGGCTGTTTTTTTTTCTTCCAGGTAAAATCCTCATATAAAATAGCAAAAATCTGTATTCCTGAACATTAAAGCATGACTCAAACATCCACAACAACAACTCCTCAGAAGCAAGTTGTCAGATCGATTGGATGTGTTGACATCCGATCAGAGTGATAGCATCTCCTTTCATCTCCAAGTTATTGGCAGGGCTGGTGGCTGAGGCTAGGGCAGCTGGGCAGTCCTTGAGCCATCACAGGGACAAGTTGACAAGTGAAGGATATGTGCAGGAACCAATCAGTGCCACCTGCTGTGCAGAAGAGGCAGAAAGCATTTTTCGGAGAGACACATTTACTAGGAGCCCTCCTGTCTGTATTGAGAGCTGGTAAAATGACCAGTTCTTGACAAGACTTCAATTCATGGGTCACAAAACATGTCAGAGTAATGGCAGAAAGGTGGAAGAGCATACTTAGCTTGGCAGGTTCCTTTTAATGCTAGCTGCCTCTGAGTTGTGATCTATGTGATATGGTGCACATACAGATTAACTTTGAGCCGACTTGGTTTGCATGTCAATTTCCTCTCTAATGTCAATCTGAGGCAGTGGAGCAGCGGCTTTGTTTTCTCCTTGTAAGCAGTAAGCATATATCCATGGGTATTAACACCGTATAAACTGCACTGAATTAATAATATTTCTATGTTTACAGAGGCACCAAGACACTGTCTTATAGGAAGAGATTACATTTTTTCAAAAATGACTTTTAGATATTAAGTTTTTCATTGTAGTCCAACTGATCAATGGTTGTCCAGCGTACTTCAATGGCAAATGATTTCTTTCTCATTTGTGGCCCTTTCAGAGGTGACTTCATCATTGGTGCCTGAAAGACACAGTGCCCCTGAGTAACAAATGATTACCTCTGAATGAATCCCTTAAGTCTCGCTGCTAATGCAGAACAATAGGTAGGGAGAATAGGGAGGCTGTGCTTTGCTTCAAGATCTATTTTTTATACCGAGCATCATTTTTTGCTTCACTGATCTATCACTAAACAACAGCTGCTGAGCAGGAGCCGGAGAGACGCACTGCAGGGAGGATGAGGCAAAGTGGGAGAGGGAGAGACACGGAGAAAGCAACAGTAGAGGGAGAAGAGAAGAGAAAAACACATATAAAATTGAAGACAGGAGTTTTACGAGGTGAGGTCACCGGTGATAGCCTGAAGCTCTTAGGTATGGTGGCCCACTGAGAAGGAGAGTGAGAAGAGGGATCCTGGCAGGTCTGCCTCTCTCATGACGGATAACAAGTCGCCTGAAATGGCTTCCTGGGTGGCAGCCATTAGACAGACAATTTGCAATCATCCCTGGCCCAATTTCGCTCACCTTCTCTCCCTCTCTTTCTCTCTCACTTTTTCTCATATTACTCGGCTTCTCGCTCCGGTGCCCCATAGACCTTGGCAGCTTGAGTGACAGGGACTTAACTAGTCTAGTCACACAAATGTGAGAGGGGAAATGAGGAAAAGAGAGGGGAGAATTTCATTCATCTCACAAATACCAAATAACCTCTGCTGTCTGGCCCATTTACATATTGCCTCCACATTCTCTGCTGGCCGGGTTGCATGATCCTGTTTCCAAGGAGTCTCATGTGGAACTCACTGATGCCGTATGACACCACGGTGGCATAAAGCGGAGGTGTAGCTACAGTGACAGATTCAAGTACACAAAAGTGTGGGCTTAATGTCTGCATCATCATAAATACAGAATGGGGCAGGGATCCCTGCCACTTGGCAAATACTCAATGTGGTCAAAATTATGTGGACGCCATAATATTACACCCATATGTTGAATTCCACTATTAATGCTGACTGCTGAATGAAAGACAAAACAGTGTTGTCTCAGCATAGAGGGAGATTTACTAAAAGATCTTATTTTTGAATAAATATAGATGTCCATGTGTTCTTTGATTATAAAGCAGGTCCAAGTTCTATATAAATACTTACTGAATACTGAATGTATCAAAGCTTCAGAAACTGAGCCTTAAAGGAGACATATTATGCCCCTTTTCCACAAATTAAAATAGTTCCCAGGTGTCTTAAAGACATGTCTGTGACATGCTTTGGCCAAATTACCCCAAGGATCAAACATCACAGCACTCTTTTCATCCACTCAAAACAGCCCTGTTCAAAACGGCTGGTTTCAGTGCCTGTCCCTTTAAATGCAAGTGAACCACTGCTAGCCCCACCCCACCCCTTCTACCGATACCGGTACTCACAGGTAGGGGTGGTATTATGCAAATTTGAAAACTAATGATCAACATCATTGTCTGACAACTGAGTGAACAGTTTGAAAAACCACATGGATTTCAACCAAGGGAGCAGATTACAGATTATTTGTCAATTCTCACATTTTGGGGACCAGAAGGCAAGACAAACACCCAAATATATGTTAAAGAGCCTTCAAAAAGTGATATTTCCATGATATGTCCCTTTAAAACCAGCTGTCAGATGTTCTATAACATTGTGATGTCACAAGCCTCATTCACCCACATCCACCCTTGCAGAAATGTTGTCCCTGAAATCTGTTAGCAACCTCACTCTTTTACTGGCTCAATGGCCTGTTGTTTCTACAGCTCCTGAGAGAGAACTACACTTGGGGTTTTTGGTTGTTAAAACCACTAACATGTATTCTTATTGATCAAAACTTCAGATCAAACGCAAGCAGAAGTATAAAATATGGGACCTTTAATGTCTTACTTTTTTCCCCATTTCCTGATAATTTATACTTCTGCTCCACTGCACTTCATACAGAAAAACATTTCATTCCACTGCATTTAGCCTGTTTGTTATCTCCATTACTTGTGAGCTAAAAGCATGCCATGGACTTTATGATTTTAAGTACCTAAATGCATGATCAGCTTGTAAAATATTTACTCTGTCCATGAAAAATAGGTGCAGCTGCAGAGGAGAAAAATCCTACTTAAATCCTGCAATTTTATGTTTTCACCAATCATCATCTTTTAAAAGGACAGGTTGAACTTGAATGAAAAAAAGAGAGAAAAACATCAAGCAGTTACAATTTTAGATTTGGAGTAGTCTTTATGAGTCCAATATTGACTCTCTCTTAGCTCTGTTTTAAGTCTCTACCAACATCTGTGGGAATTATCTTCATTTTTTTGTAAGTGCCCAAATGCTCCACTATGTTTAGCAACTAGTCGTGAACTTTGTCAGTCAGCCATCTGATGCTGAGCAGCAACCTTTCTAGCTCAGAGAGTCTGAAAATGATGCTATAGGAGTGGTAACGTTAAGCCAAATATGAGTACTTGTTGATAATGAGCTGAAACTCACTTAAAGCTGCAGGGAGCTCCACATTGTTTTCACATTTTAATTTCCTACATTGTTATTGTAAAATTATAAATTATACTGCGGGTGCTTTAATTAAGTGATCTACAGTATATACTCCCTCCATCCCTGTTCAACACACACTCCTGCAGTGTCACAGCTGTGGTTCTCTTACCGTTTCCTTCTTGCACTACATCATACCTGTCAGAATTATCATTGTAAAACAGTTTTTTTTTCCTCTTGACAAAGTTTGATAATGTTCTATAGTGTATAATGTGTTCCTTTCATTTTTGCAGGTGTAGGTGCTCATTAGTTACCATGCTACCATGGTTTTAACTGTGCTTTTCCTCCCTTTCATATTTCCCCATGATTGTTGTTTTGTAATGGCAGTGAGTAGTAGGACATTGGGTTCCCAGAGCTTGTCCATTGGTCAGACATGAAGTGTATGTTGCCTTGTGGCAGACACAAATGTCTATCTAATCAGCTACACCTGCGTATAGATATTGGATGAAGCTGAGTTCAGGGCTTCATGTCAGTCAGATTCTGCCTCAGTAGCCTGGGGAAAAAATATTTCTGCACATGACACGTGAGTGTACAAAACAAGATTAACACCCTGAAACCAGGCTACTTTGCTTCATCAGGACTGTGTAGGTGTGGTTTACTCAGACTTGGCCATGACAACAGAAACAAACAAACAAATGCTGTCATCACATGTAAACTCCAATGTTGCTAAACTGTGGGGTCTTGGTCATGGAAATACGCAGAAGCACTTTGTTCAACTAAGCCTCAGTTGAACACAAACCACAGAGACACAAACCACAAACCAGAGACCAGAGAGGGCAAAGACAAAAATACAAATAAAGAAATCACTCTCTCTTTTCAGAGTATTATAAAATAATGTCCTCATATATGAAGAAGATCTATATGTGTAATAATTATATTTCCCCCCATAGGTGACATATGGTATGCATATACACACATTTGTGTGTGGGTCACATGAACCAGAATTTCCAACTTTTACAAAAAGGTGTATTTTCATGTAGGACGTGACTGCTCATAGTAAGAAGCTTGTTGTGTACAATAGTTATTTATGGACTTGAAGTACTCGGACGGTGCTATCCACATATTGTATAGTGCCATATAGTGCTGACACCACATCACCATCACAATGCCTTCAGGTTTTCTTTTAAGATTCTCTCTGATAGTTTTTCATAGTATTGTAACATGAAATGTGGTGGTTGAAAATTGGTTGTCAGGAACTATGGGAGTGCTATGTTATGAAGTGTCAGACATACGGGTGGTGCCGGAGTGATGAGGCACACAAAAGCCAATTGCCCTCTTTTAGCCAGACAGCTGCTAGGCGGTAAGTGAGAAATAAATTCCATCCATGACTACCTACAATCACCAGTGTGCTTCTATGCCTCTACCTCCACTCTTAAGATTAATCAAGGATAGTGGACAAAAAGCTGAGGTATGTTTGGGACTGAAAAAGATGTTTAGATCAGAAGAAAAACTCACTTTTTTTTCCATAGCCTGAGCACCACGAGGTGAGCAAAAGATCCTGTGACTCCACTAGTGAGCCAGATGTTGTCTTGTAATTCAGCATGTGGCAGCACTCTGCAGCGCTTACACTGTTTCATCTTGTCAGAGTGGAACAGTGAGCAGTGTGATTATATTGGTGGTCTTCTGTTGTAGTAGAGCTATGCTACAATAACAGGGCGCATTTTAGCAATGTGCACTGCCCTGATAAATCTCACTTAAAAAGAGACAAATCGCCAGCAGCTCTGCCGCGACGTCATCTCCGCCCAGGAAGATGTTAGGATGGTGACACCGAATCATGATCTTGGTGCTGCAGACAGAGTTAAGGCCAAGGTTTGGTTTCTGATGAAGGCAGACTGATTG